>JAAAKG020037991.1:0-43733 GCA_010014905.2 Druon quercuslanigerum
CGGAGATAGAGACATTTTTTTCACAATCTTAAGATTTATCAATATTTTAATAATATTAATATAGACCAGTAGACAAAAAAAATTAACATCTAAAATTAATAGCATAATAATAAAACTAATTTAACTAAGCAGTTGAATTTTTAACCCATAAAGATTAATTCTCAACGAAAAATATAATAGTAGATATTAAAATGAAGAAACACTTTTTAAGTTTGATTAAAAGAGAGTTAAATTCATAAAAAAATTCAATACAATATTTGAATCCTTGAACAAAAACGATTTTACTTTTAAACCAAAAAGGTTTAATTTTAATAAAAAATATGAAACTTCTACAAAAAGAGATAAATTTTCAAACTAAAAAGAAGAACTTTTCAACCAAAAACGATTTTTCAGTATGAAAAAATTGCTTGGAAAATTATGAAATAAAGAAAAAATAATGTTTTCCACAAAATAACAATGTGGAACGATTACATATTTTTTCTTTTTCTTTGTTTATTTGCTTTACGTTTAAACAAATATAATTTCCCTAGGTTTATCGTAAAAATACAAGAAGATTTTTCAAAATTTCAGATATTCAGGAAAAATATATAGAAAAATTCTAAACATTTTTTCAAAAAAAGACAGATCTCCAACAAAATAATTGGATCCTGAATAAAAAAGTTTATGCTTAATTAAATAAATGAGTTTTAAACCAAATACATGAATTCTCTACAAAAAAGAGACAATTTCTAAATTAAATTAATGAATCTTCAACTGAAAAATGACTGTTTAACAGAGTATTTTAACTTTTAACTAAGTAGTTGTATTCTTTACTAAAAAATATGAATTTTTAGCAAAAATGTAATAGATCATATTTGAATTAAAAAATACTTGAATTTAAAATAAAAAAGTTCGACAAAATAGTAGAATCCTTAATCGAAGAGATGAATTTTCAACTAAGACGATACATTTTCTTAAAAAAAATGAATTATAAAGTAAAATGATGCATCATCACAACAAAAAGTGAATTTTAAACAAATTTGTTTAAATTTTGACCAATTAATTGCATATTTAACAAAAAAAATCTAAATATTGTAAATAAAAAAGATTTCAATTTAGGCAAAAAGACGAATTGTCAACAAAATAATTGAATTTTGAAGCATACATACTCTAATTTTAAACAAAACTTTTGCACTTTTTCCAAACAGATGAATTTTCAATTAAAAAACAGGAATATTGGTCAAAATTTTTAAAACTGCAAAATAACGATAATTTAAAGGAAAAAATCGATTTTTAACGCACAATAAAAAGGTTAAATGAATACTTATTTGTTCTTTTCTTTTTTTCTTTTATTTAGGTTTCTAATTTCTTAGGTTTTCAATCACAATTCAAAAAATGTCTAAGAAAAAAATTTTTTCCCCCTGATTTTTAACAATTTTAGGACCGTAAAATAAAAGTGTTAAATGATTACTTAGTTTATCGAGAAAATTAAAAAAAAATCTAGGACATTTTTTTTATTTTACATATTTTACAGAATTTTAGAAAAAATTTAATTAGTTTAAAAAATATTTAAGACTGTTTGACGAATTAAAAAATTATTTTTTTTAACTTTTTTAAAAATACTGTAATGTTTTATAATCTTATAATTTTAAGAATGTAGTTTTTTATTTACTTAAAGCCTTTCAAAATTCTTACAACATTTTCTCAATTTTTTGTTTAAAATCATTAAAGAATGTAAATTTTATTTTAAGTAAATTATTTTAGTATCCTTTCAAAACTTCTAAATATATCCTAAGCTTATTCGATTGTAAAAAAATTTGTAATCTTGCAAAGTTGAAAAATTTTGCTTTGAATTTTTTTTATTCTTTTGATAGAATTTTTTTAATTTGATTAAAAAAATCATTTAAATTTTCTCTTAAAGCTTATGAAAAAATGTCATTATCTTAAAACCTTTAGAATCTTCAGCAGGCTTTAAAATTTAATTCCAATATCTTCAAATATCAACATTTCGCTAAAAATTGGTATTTCCTGTTAATTTTTATGTCACCAGTACCGACCATTTTTTTATCGTTCTAAGTTTTGGTGCATAATTTAATTTTTATCAACTCTTTGAATATGTAAAATTCTTACAAATTATAGCATGGTTACAAAATATTGAGAAAAGTATTATTTTCTAATATAAAAAAATAATTAAAAATCAAATTTCCTCTTTCTTTAAAAAATAAAAAAAATATTCAGAAATAATTTTTATCATTAAAAAGAATGACGTATTTGGAAATTTTGATTTACTACATTGATCGCGCAGAAAAATTCTTGCTAAACTTTGAAAACATTTCTTCAAAACGTTAAGAAAAGATTATTGTTGCCTTTTTCAATGAAAAAACACTTAAAATCTACAGTTCTGCTTTTAAAAATACATTTTCAGTATGAAAATTTTTAATTTCGAAAGTGCAATTAAAAAAATTCAAACAAATGCAAAAGAACAAACTGCAAATCCGTTTCAACTATTTTTTAGATAAGGATAGAATAGGACAAACAGCATTTTTCGTTTATTTTCAGGAGTTACTTTCCTCCAAGGAAACAAAAAATAAAAATGAAAAATTTATGTTCTGAGTCATAGATGAAACCTTCGAACTAAAAAAGGGGGTAACGTCTTATTTTCCTTGCTTGAAATGAGGTAGGATTCTTGTATTGTTATTTTAAATGAGATATCGATGTAGACGGTACAAGCATTGTTTTCAATAAATGGCATCGAAGTTAGATAAGGAGGCAGGAAATCTGTAAGATAAATATAAAAAATATATAAGAAATGACTCAAAGGATAGAAAAAGTGGAAAATTATACGTCTGAGGTTGAGAAACCGTAGAAGAGGTAAGACTTTGGTGTGTTAGAAAGGCCTGAGGGAACTCGCAAATGGTCCACGGGTCACTGCCATTGCACAACAATGCACCTCAACCCCAAACCCAGCCCCTTCTTACCTCAACGTTGCTCGCGGTTTCCAAGCTCGTTCCGGAGAAACCCGCCTCCGTCTTTTCCACACGGCAGCTACAACTCACTGAAACCCCCAAGTATCCAACCACTATGCTACCACCATCACTACCATTATTACCACCGACCTCCCGTTTGTCTGCTCCTCACCAGTTAGCGCCCCAACTCTTCTCTTCCAAGCGCAGAAATAAATGAGAAACACGCGTCAAAGTAGGAAAAGAAAAAAGAAAAAAATACTAGAGGGAAACGGAGAATAAGGGGAAGAAAGCCAGCGAGAAAAGCAAGCCTTCCCTCTGTGACATGAATACGCGCGCCCTTTCGTTTGACTAACGCTTACACTGGAAAAAAGTAATTCATTGCGGTACGCTGATGAATGCCGCGACAAGAGTCACAGAAATCAACAGAGTGGAGCCTGCCGAATTTCTTATGATCTTCTAAAAAAGAAAAAAAAATACACTGAGCCTTCTTAGGATGCCCGGCAGAAGTAATAAATTTATACGATGTAAATTGAAGTGGTTTTTCTTTGAACTCTATTAACAGAAAAAATAGTTGAAATACACTTAATAATTACAAAAGACTTCAGTAATCACACACAGCATCGCAAATCAATTCACGCACGTGTACAAACCACGATCTCCAAAAAGAGCGCATGCCGCTATACAGTGCTATATATATGAGCACACGACGCTATACGCTGCTAATTCTGCCAGAGGCTCAGTGCCAGTTGAGAGCGAAGAATGGAGAGAAAGAGAGCGAGCGAGAGAATGGAGAGAGAGAGGTAGAGTTTCATAAGAAATTATCACTTAAAAAAAAACGCTCACGAAATTCAGCGCAGAAATATTCTAAAGAAGACTGGGCGGATAGGGGAATCTACGCTAGAGTGACCCAAAAATTCATTAGACAATTTTTAAAGAAGTGAACGAACCACGATCTTCAAAAAGAGCGCATGCCGCTATACACTGCTATATATGTGAGCATACAACGCTATACACTGCTAATTCTGCCAGAGGCTCAGTGCGAGTTGAGAGCGAAGAATGGAGAGAAAGAGAGCGAGCGAGAGAAAACAGAGAGAGAGAGGGAGAGTTTCATAAGAAATTATCACTTAAAAAAAGACCCCCACGAAATTTAGCGTAAAAATATTCTAAAGAAGCCTGGGCGACAGGGGAAATCTGCGGTAGGGTGATCCAAAAATTCATTAGACAATTTTTAAAGAAGTGAACGAACCACGATCTTCAAAAAGAGCGCATGCCGCTATACACTGCTATACACTGCTATATATGTGAGCACACTACGCTATACACTGTTAATACTGTTAGAGGCTCAGTGCGAGTGGGAGAGCGAAGGATGGAGAGAAAGAGAGGAAGCGAGCGGTGAGAGAGGGAGAGTTTCATAAGAAATTATCACTTAAAAAAACGCTCACGAAATTTAGCGCAGAAATATTCTAAAGAAGCCTGGGCGACAAGGGGAATCTACGATATTCTATCTTCTAATAAAAAAAATACATTAAAAAATGATATTTAGAGGTAGTCTAACCCTCATGAATATTAGCTTATTTAAATTGAAGCTTTATAAAATAAATTTTTTTCTTAAAAAAAGATTTTCTCCTTCGCTCCCCTAGGAATCGAACCACAGAACTTCCGATTGCCTTTTTCAGAAAAAAATGCATTATTTTTTCAGGTTATAGGTATTATTACAAGTTAAATTTTTCAAGGAATCTGCATTATCATCAGAGAGATGGTAAATACCGATCAGTGTAGATACCTTTACACTCACCGTGAAAATAAAAATCGATACTAATAAATACTGTTTTGAAAAATTTTATTTGTATTATTACGTAATATCTAGGAAAATATTGCTTGTATTTCTCAAAAAGAATTTTTCTTTCGATCTCTGTAGTAGCTTAAGGTAACTGTCGCGCCAGAAGTCAGATATTCGAAAAAACAGTTTTTCTATGATTTGATGAATCAAAATATTATAACTGATGTTATTTTAAATAAAAAGCATTTTTTTGTATAAAAATTAAAAACTAACAACAGAAACATTAATTTGAACCATGCTTTTTGCAATTTAATTTTTTCTGACCGTCGCATTTACCAATTTTTGAAAAATGATTGCACTTTAATAAAAGAAAGGATATTTTTCTGAGAAAACGTTCCTACAATTCCACTGTTTTTAATTTTTTAAATAACTAAATAATCTTAAAAGATAATTATTTGTTTAAAAAGTATTTTCTTAAAAAAAAATTGTTTTAATGATTTCAAATAGAGAAAGATCTAATTTCAAAATTGGAAACATCAGAGTTGTAGATAATGCTTTCTCGGAAAAAATAAGCCGTCAGTTATTTAAAAGCATTCATTTTTTTTAAATTAGTAAGAAGTGATGGTCAGAAAAAAATTTAATTGAAAAAAATATCGTTAACACTAATGTTTTTTTGTCTTGTGAATTTTAACATTATTCATCAAAAATAATTTTTTTATTTAAAATGACATCAGTTATATTATTTTGATTCTTATAACTATAGAAAAACAATGTTTATGAGATATCTGACTTTTGGAACGACAACAATGGGAAGTTCTTTAAAAAATTTGTTAATTTACTTTTTAATACATTCCTAAAAATCTGGTTAATAGGGTCCAAAAAACCCTATCAGTGAGAAAATGGGGTTTTCGAGTTTTTGGCGCTAATTATGATTTTTATGATTCTTTTTTTAAGGTTTTCATAAATTATTTAAATTATTTAATATTGTTTTTAGCAATATTTTCTCAGAATAGAGATAGAAAGTCGAGGTTTTTCAAAAATTGTCCATTTTTTGTCCAATTTTTCTTTAGAGTGAGGTAAGAGATAATTAATGTTGAAAAAAATTTTAATTACAATTTCTTATTATTGTCAACAACATTCTCTTTGAATAATGCTAAAAATTGCGTTTTTTTCTGAAATTTTCAACTTTTAATTCCTTTTCACTCGGAGTAAGTTAATATTAAATCAATACAGCAAACAAATTTTTTAAAAATTATTAATGTTTATAACTATCTTCTTCTACAGTAATGCTAGATATTTGTGATTTTCTCTGAAATTTTCAACTTTTTGTCCACTTTATACTTAGTATAGTATTAATTGATGCAAGATAAACAATAATATTGGTTTAATAAATTTATTCTTGTTTATAATTTTTTTGTTTGATGTTCAATAAGTGCAAAAAGTTGCGTTGTTCAGAAATGTTAAACTTTTTTAGTTATGAACAAATGATAAATAAAAATTTTAGATAGAATCATACTTTAGGCAATCTTTAAGTTAAAATTAGTTAAATAAAATTTTTATAACTTTTATAATATTTTAAAATTTGTTCAATAAAATTTTTATAATGTTTTTAATATTTTAAAATTTGTTCAATCCCTACTTTCAATTAATTTTTTTAGTGTTTTTGGAATTCATGAAAATATTAAAAATTTTTTCTGCAATCCATTCAAGTCCATAGATATTTTATGAAATTCTTTCAGATCCTATGAAATACTTTAAAATCACCCGAAATCGTTCAAATCCGTTTAAATTTTTAAAAATGTTCTTAGAAGTTTTAAAATCACTACAATATTTTAAGAATCCTTCATTTTCTAAATATTTATGAGTATCTTATTAAATTGGAAAAATCGCAAAATTCCGTAAAATACCATTCATACCTCAAAATTTTTGGATTTTTCTCGAAATCTCTAAAATTTAATTAAATTTTTTGATATCTCTGGAAAAGACTTAAAATTTTTAAGAACCTCTCGAAATGGTTTGGAACCTTTCAAAATGTTTTAGATCTATGGACATCATTGGATAGTTCATGAAATTCTTTCAAATCCCTTCATATTCATTCAAATTTCCCAAAATACTTTAGATCCATTTAAATTTTTCAAAAATTCCTTAAGAAGTTTTTAAAAACCATCAGAATTCTTTAAATGTATTTTAAATTTATACAAACCTATGAAAATGCATTAGAATTTTTTAAAAATTCTCGAAATTGTTCCGAATTAATTTTTTTTTAAATCTTGAAAACGAAAAGTCTTTTAAAATTAAATAAAAATTGAAATACCTTCAAATTTCTTGAGACTCTTTAAATTCATAGGAATAGTTTCCAATCCTTTTAAAATTGTCAAAATATTTTCAAATTCCTCAAAGAATTAAAATCTCCCAAAATCCTTTTAAAACTCATCGAAATTTTTGGAAATTTTTTATCTTTGGAAAATTTTAAAATCCATGAAATATTAAAATATAGCATATGAACAGAATTCCTAAAATCCCCTTGAATAAAAAAAGACTATTACATGTTTTGCGATTACTGAAATTTTCGAAAATACTTTGAAATCCATTAAAAATTTGTGATGACCTGAGAAATCTTATCAGATCTTTTAAAATAAGTTAAAACCTCCTAAATTATTTTAAAATACACTAAATGTTTTCATATTAATAAAAAATAAATAGACATATAACATAAAACTTTGTATTTAAATTATATTTTTCTATTCGAAAGTAACATAAAATTATAGTGCATGAGATTGTGTAGTCGATAAGCCATGGGAAGTGTGTCATGAAGTTTGTTTTTATGACCGTCGACTCCACACAAATTATTTCTCTTGTATTAAATGGTCCCTCGTCAATTCAAATTATTCCCCCTTATTAAATAGTTTGTGGTCAGAACTGCTGAACCATAAACGAGGCATCTTTTTATTAACACATTTAAATAATCTGCATCCCTCACTAAAATTTTTTTATAGACATTCAACAAAGTATATACTCCTTCAATGTTAATAAAAATAAACTTAAAAAGTAAATTTAAAAAAAAATATTTAGCTTTTATTTGTATATTTAATTATAGAATATTTTCTTATTTTTATCTTTACAATATCTGAGGAATAGAAATTTAATTCTTCATCCTACTAGCATGTTGACGCAAGTTTCAGAAAAATTTTATTATCCAATTTACAGTTTTATTTATAGTAGTACGTCAAGTTCCTTCATAAATAAGTTCTCGGAAATATGTGAAAAATTTTCCAAGAAACGAGATCAACTCTAGATTTATGTGGCAGTTGTATATTAAGGTTCTATTTTCCAGAGATGTTGTATTTTTCCAGTATAGGTATTTTTTCGAAATATAAATCTGTGTGTGGCGATAATTTTTTTTCTAAAGTAGTTTGTTCAAAAACACTCTTCGAACGTTGATATAATTTATTTTATAAGGGCAAATAATTTTTTTTAATAATCACGTGCACTAGCGAAAGTTGTACCTTTTTAATCAGCGCATTCAAAATTCACCATAATCGTTAATTTTCTGTATTGAAATTTCCAAATAAATAATTTTAATGTGTCATAAAATTTACTTCTAAATGTTTTAGAACATTATTGATAGAAAAGAACAATTAAATGACAAATAATTTTTTAACATTGGAAAATAATTCCGTTATTCACATTTTGCGACCACACTACAATTTATAAAATTTTTGCATTTTCAAAGAGATGAGTAAAAATTTTAAATGGTTTATGTTAAATTTTAAAAGAATAATGTTCAGTTTTAAAGATTTCAAAATGTTTGCAAAAAATATGGAAGACTTTAAGACAATTCTTTTAATTTTTAAGGATTTAAAATTTTCTTTTAGGCAAACTCAATTTTTTAGGGCGTCAAGATTTTTTTAAAGGTTTCAAGAAAATTAAAAAATTCTGTATGGTTCTACGAATTATTAAAATGATTTTTTATATGAAAAAATTGAATTTTATCAAAATATTTATAAAGCTTTTTTTCACGAAAAATTTTAATAATTTAAAAATATTAGAAGGCTTACATATTTTAAAAGGATTGAAACAAGAATTTCCTCATAATTTATAAGAAATTTTGTATTACTTTTTATTTTGAAAAATAAGCTTTGAGAGAAAATTAAAAAATATTTCAAAACACTTCCTTAAATTTCGAAAAAGTTTAGAAGACTTTGCAACCAAATTTTTCAATTTGGTAAGATTCAAAAATAAAAATAAATTTTGATTGAATTTATTAAATGCTTCTAAGCTTCAAAGAAACTGGAAAAGAATTTAAAGCTGCAAAACCTTTTTAGAAATTCAGATTAAAAAAACAACTCAATTCAAAACCTTAGACTCTTTAAAAGAATCTCGAAAGGTTTGAAGCAAATAAATGAATTTTCCTTAAACTCCTAGGAAAACTTGAAAGATTGCAATGCATTTTTTTGCAAGAATGATTTTTTAAAATCTTTATAAAAATTTAAGTCCGCAAAAATTATTTTTAGGAATTTCTAAGAGATAAGTGAAATTTTTAAATGGTTTAGGCTAAATTTTAAAAGAATAATGTTCAGTTTTGAAGATTTCAAAATGCGTGGAAAAAACATGGAAGACTTTAAGACAATTCTTTTAATTTTTCAGGATTTTAAATTCTTTTAGGCAAACTCAATTTTTCAGGGCGTCAAGAGAATAAAAAAAGAATTTTTTTCATAATAAATTCTGAGAGAAGATTGTACAAAAATTACGAAATATTTTTAATTATTTACTAAAATTTTGAAAATGTGTATAAAAGATTTTAAAGGAAAATGTTTAAATTTGGTAAGATTGAAAAAAAATAAATATAAAATCGAGTGAATTTATTAAAGGCTTTGAAGATGAAGATGAAGGCTTTGATGCTTAGAAGAAGTTACAACAGAATTTTAAACTGCAAAACATTGTTAAAAATTCAGATTAAAAAAAATTTTTAATTCAAAAACTTAGACGCTTTAAAAGGATCTCGAAAAGTTTAAAGTAAATGAATCAATTTTCTATAAATCACTATGACAATTCAAAAGATTGCAATGCAATTTTTTTACACGTTAAGTAATTTTTCAAAATCTTTAGAAAAATTTAGGTCAGAAAAAATGTTTTTTAGGAATTTCAAAGAGATGAGTGAAAATTTAAAATGGTTTAGGGTAAATTTTAAAAGAATAATTTTCAGTTTTAAAGATTTCAAAATGCATGAGAAAAAATATGGAAGACTTTAAGGTAATTCTTTTAATTTTAAAGGATTTTAAATTATTTTAGGTAAACTCAATCTTTCAGAGCGTCAAGAGAATGAAAAAAAAAATTGTTTCATAATAACTTCTAAGAGAAGTTTGAAAAAGATAACGGAAAACTTTTAATTATTTACTAAAATTTTGAAAAAGTGTGTAAAAGATTTTAATGAAAACTTTTGGAATAATACTTAATTTTAGAACAAATTTTAAAAAATAATCTTTAAGAATTTTTTCAGGTTTCAAGAAAATCAAAAAATTCTTTATGTTCCTACAAAAAATTAAAATGATTTTTTATATGACAAAAATTGAATTTTATAAAAATATGTATTAAGATTTTCTTAAATTTGATAGCTTTCTAAAATACTTAAGAAAGAAACTGTAAGTGTTTAAGACAATTTTTTTGATTTTGCAGAATTAAAAAAAAAAATCACGAAGAGTTTTAATAATTTAAAAATATCAGAAGGCTTACAAATTTTGAAAGGATTAAAACAAGAATTTCCTTATGATTTATAAGAAATTTGTTATAACTTTTTTATTTTTAAAAATAAACTTTGAGGGAAAATTGAAAAATATTTCAATTTGGTAAGATTAAAAAATAAAAATAAATTCAAGTGAATTTAGTAAATGCTTAGAAGCTTAGAAGAAATTAAAAAAGAATATCCAACTGAAAAACATTTTTAAAAATTCAGATAAAAAAAAAAATTCAATTCAAAATCTTAGACGCTTTAAAAGAATCTCGAAAGGTTGAAAGTAAATCAATAAATTATCTTGAAATTCCTAGAAAAATTTCAAAGATTGCAATGCAATTTTTTTACAGATTGAATGATTTTTCAAAATCTTCAGAAAAATTTAAGTCATCAAAAATTATTTTTAGAAATTTAAAAGGTTTTGAATAGATTTAAAATATTTTAAAACTTGGGAGCATTTTCGAAAAATCAAATATTGTTTATTTCTTTGAAAGTACTGAAAGCTCTAAATAGCTGTAAAAAAGGCTTAAATTTTGCCTAATATTATAATATATAAATATATTTAAAAAATCTTTTCTAGTTTTTTCCAGTTTCTGTTTTTTTTAAAGTTTCAAACTTTTTTCAGCTTTTCAATAAGATGACGTTCAAAAAAATATGCAACGCTTTCTCTACTTAAAGCTCTATATATAGTAAATGTGACTAAGATGAACACTGGCGTAAAGTTACTGAATTTCTCAATAGAATGTTAGGGTACGGTATTAATTATTTAGGGTCAACAAAAATGTTTGTTTGAATAATTTATTATTGTTTATAATTATCTTGTATCAGAGTAACTCTATGAATATCAGGCTTTTTCTAAATTTTTTAAATATTTACCAACTTTTCAGTGGGATTGAGGTAATAATTAATGCAAGTTGCAGGAGCATTTTCTTAAACTATTTATTATTGCTTATAAGTTTTATTTTTTGATAGTAATCCTAGAAAGTTTTTGTTTTTTCTAAAGTTTTCAACTTTTCCTTGGCTTTTCAGTTATGAAAAAGTAATAACCGTTATGCAGAGTCAGTTTATCAAGCAATATTTTTCTTTCATGGCGAAATACCCTTCAATTAAAGTTTGATCTTTTTTTAACAGTTAGCCTCTTTTCACAGCAGTTGTTTCACAATTTTTTTTATATAAATTTGACATATGCTGTGCCAATTAGCAAATACAATAAATGCATTAAAAAGTAACTTACTATATCAAAATGTCAAAGAAGTTAGAAAACATTATTTTCCTTAAAAATTAGTGGAAGAATTTCCCCTAAATTATTTTCAATGAAGCTAATGTAAAAAAAATAATTTGATGTCGCTAAAAATTTCCTACTTTTTGTTTTTTTTGACTAAAAAGTTACAACTTAGGCTGATGTGCGTTTTCAGATTCCAATTTTTTTATTAAATTTCCCTGAAGTAGTTAAGTGTTTGTGAATAGATATAGATACTGGGAGTTGTTTTGAACAGAAGAGATTACTACTCGACTGGGAGACTACTATGGCTGACGAGAAAGTCTGTTACCACTGCGGTTTGTTGAGGCATTTCAGCAAGTCGATGCTGATGCTAGACGTATTGCCCGACTGAAAAGTTGGATTCAGAATATAAAGCGAACTGAAAATTCAACACATAAATCCCTCTTGCGTATTGTGAAAAGCTTGGGCACTTCGTATTAGGGGATTTTATTGAAAATATCGACTTCCTACTATTTACTATCGCATTTCTGTTCTCAGAATACTTCCTTCTGTCACGGCTACTTTATTTTAAAATTTAATAAATCTACTTATATTACAAAACAAATAAGTCCCACACAAATTCTATTTGTATTTTTGACTCACACAATCTGTAATTTAAAATATAAAATGATCAATAATACTAAGTTTTTGTATTTTATAGTATCTATTGTCTAAAAAATAGTAAAGAAAAGCAAATGCAATATTTTTAACAATTGAGAAAGATTGGTATCCTATGTACCAACTTATGTTTTTTCTTAATTTATTTCTGATTTTTGCCTTTCATGGGGAATAAATTTTTGGAGTTTTATGCAAGCTTAATTCTTTTCGTAGATATAGAAAAATCCTTCAAAAAAGTTTAGAAGAAAAAAAAATGTTCAGAAAAAAATTCTCCTAGCCTCAAAAATAAATTAGCTTTCATAAAATTGATAGGGTGCTTAGCTTATATTTAAAAAAGCTTTTAAAAATAAAAAATATAAAAACGTGGGGTTTTCGAGAAAAGCTACTATTTCTTTTATTTTAAAAATCTTAAAATAAAATGTTCTGTAAAATTCAAATAGAACATACAATTATTTAAAGTTTTCTAATTTTCTTTTAAATTCAATGATTTTTTATTTTAAATTCTGATTTCTGAAGTAAAACCCCAACAAAACCAAATGAATGATAATATCAAAAAATTATTAATTTTGAATTCAAAATACCAACTTGCGTCGCAAAAAACTGAACATAATAAAAAAATCGTTCCAAATTGTGAATATTCTTTGAAATTTTATGATTTTTGTATATATTAATATATTTTGTATGTAAAACGTAAATTATTAAGTCTTTGCATTTTTTTGAATCGAATTATTTTTTCACAAACAGGTCAATTGCCGACGGAAAAAACTAAATCCGCAATCTTTAGAGGTTGCTTATTTTTTTAATTCTTGTTAATCATTTTTATTTTTATTTTAAAATACGAACTTTTAGAAAAAAACGCTAATGCATTCTAAAATTGTTGAAAATTTATCGACATTCAAAATAAAATTATTTTTGTTTAAAAATGTAAATTTCCGGTAGAAAACGCTACAATAATTTTCGTTGGAATAAGCTAGCTGTATAGTAGTCTCTTTTTTTTCACCATTAAAAAAATTAAAATTTAATCATGGAAAAAAGTGTGTTCACCACGAATATATACACAGTCCTTATTTAACGAAAACTGCAAAATTTAATATTCTAAATAAAACTGAAGATTAATTAAAATTTGATATTTTATAATTTGTAGCTCAATATTATTTGATCTACTAACAATCTTATATAAATAAAATCTCAATTTTTCATTTTTAACTTTATGATTGATTCATTTTGATGTTCGAATATATTACAGAAACAAAAGATTTTTTAAAATAATGCCAGGATGAGAAACTTATATCGAAGTAGTTTCCAGAAATGTGTGAAAATTTGTGTTAGTTCTGTTCCGTCTGATTTGTGTGTTATTATTTATTAGATTTAGTACATTTTCAATAAAAGTGTAAACAAAATTTTGTTCAGTATTTTTTAAGACTCTTGTTTCTACTGTTAATTTTTTTTAAAGATTCTCGAAATTGATATTTCATTTGGTAAATTGGTCAAAATTTAGATCTACATTTGTCTGAAAAGGCTTATTTGTTGATAGTTCCAAATAATCATCTATACATAAATTAGATAGATTGAAGATTTAATAAAGAAATAAAAATAAAGACTTTAATTGCAATGTTTTAATAAATAAAATTCACTTAATTATTTTTTATTTCAATTTAGTTTAGTATATTATAAGAACTTCTAAAGGTTTCAAAAAACTATTAAATGCCATTTTATAAAATAAGAGAGATTTAGATTTACATTAATCTGCTTGTATCAACAAAAAACATTGATCAACATGAGTTTCATTCTAGCCTTTTTCTGTATTAAAAATATGTTTTTTGATCTCTAGAATTATTATTTTAGTTCCATTTTGGTTGTTAAACATTTACAAAAAAATCTTCACTTGGTTTGTTAAAGTTCGATTAAATTTCACAACTTTTTGACAACAACCCGCAAGTAGATAGTGATGGTCCATGTCAGACCTTTTGATGATTTATAACTAAAATTTAAGTTTAAAATTTAGAATTTAGGATTAAAAAATTATAATAAAAATGTAAAAATTTGATAATTGGAATATTAAAAGTCAGATAGAGAAAAAAATTGACAAAGGAAGAGAAAAAGGAAATAGATTTAAAGTTCTTAAAATTAAACTAATTCAATTCATGCTTTGCAACATTAAGTCAAACAAAATTTGCAGCCTAAATCTAAATTAATTAATTTATCTTTTTAATTTTAAACATTGTGGATACTTTAATTTGAAAATTTGAATGTCTGGGAAGAATTTTAATAAAAGCAGCGTGTAACTTTATCGGCTTTGTTAGAAAATAATTCAATTAAAAGAGTAAGATATAGATGGAGTTTTACAGCTTCTTGGTATAATAATAAATTTTAAGAAAGTGTCAGAAGCTTTCGAGCCAAACTTTTTTCTTGAAGTAAGTGATCATTACTAACTTTCATCTTACCAGACATGAGCACTAAAGTGTTAAGAAAATGTTCCTACTTCTAATCCCATAAGTAAAAGTTAACGAAGCGGCGCATTTTCCGGCTCGGATACGCTTGACGATTTTTGGCAAGGGTCGTATTACACTCTTTGCGCCCGCTTAGTTTGTTGGGCGGAGTTTCACGACCGAACGAAGTGTATTAAGGATCGTTAAGGATAAAATACCCAACGTCGAAGCAGTAGATTGCGGGGAAATGTTTCTTCTTCGAAACTCCAGTTTCCTCTCTATGACGTGATGTGGTGGCCCGGAAAAAAGAGGTGGATAAAAAGGAGGTAAGTATGGTAGTCTTTTTGCTCGAGTCCGCAAAGTTTTCAAACTAAAAGCGGAGGAGGGGGGATAAAAGGAAACAAAGATGATACGTCGCGGTTCAGAGACTGGGAGTTGTTGATGAACCTTCGGTTGGCGGGTCTGAAATAAAACCTGAGATGGGTACTATCTGATAGGAATTAAACTGCTAGGTACGGTCCTGCTCTTATACGAGCAAGACTTATAGTCTGGATGAAAGTTGTTCAAGTAGAGGGTGAGAATGAGAAAGAAGGCCACAGAAGCCCGTAAAAACTGTGTTAATGGCCTGCGTCTAAATATCCGTTGATTTCTGCTCTTTACGCTGGAAATTTACAATTAACGTTTCCTTAGTATTTTAAAATGTAGAGGCTTTTCTATTAGGTTTATCAAGATCACTAGGCTTAACCTCGTTTCCGCCTTCGTAACGTTCGATTTTTGCTACTTGCGGAGGAAATTTATTATAAAGGCTTTTTTGGTATTTTAAAAATGCGGCGCTCTCCTTTTTGGTTTAAAAAAGTTCACTGGAAAAGGAGTTATGTTTCTACCTTGTTCGCTTTGGATAATCTTACTCGGTCTTCACTACTAGCGTTTTAAAAATTCGTAACCATCTATTTCTGCTCTTTACGCAGGGAATTTACAATTAACATTTCCTTAGTATTTTAAAATGTGGAGGCTTTTCTATTAGGTTTATTAAGATCACTAGGCTTAACCTTGATTCCACTTTTGTAACCTTCGATTTCTGCTGCTTGCGGAGGAAAATTATTATAAATGCTTTTTTGGGATTTTGAAAATGGGGCGCTCTCCTTTTTGGTTTAAAAAAGTTCACTGAAAAAGCAGTTATGTTTCTACCTTGTTTCGCTTTAGATAATCTTACTCAGTCTTTGCTAATAGCGTTTAAAAATTCGTAACCATTTATTTCTGCTCTTTACGCAGTGAACTTACAATTAAGTATAATAGCATTAAATCAAAGGACTCCTTGAGTTTTGAAGGAATTTTGATGAATTTTATAAGACTATGTGATTTCTCAGGATTCAGAAGATTGAAACATTTTGAAAGAAATTTTGAAAGATATTAATTATATTAAGATGTTTGATTAAATTACAAATTTTTTCTAGTGATTTCAAAAGCTTAAAGGGATGTAAGAAATTTTTCAAATAATGTATAATAATATAGTATATTCTAGAAGATACCAATAAATTAATTGCGATTCAAAATTTCAATGTATTTAAAAAGGTTATCAAAGATCTTAAAGGAAATCAAAGATTTCAAGGGATTTGTTAAAAATCGAAAAAAGAACTTGAAAACTTTTAGGGCAGAAAGAAATAAGTTCCAAAATTTGAAGAATTTCTAGAAATTTCAAGAGATTTCTATGAATTCCACAGGCTTTTACAGGATTTTAGGATTTTAAATAGTTAAAAAAAATTTCAAGGTATTTCGAAAGATATTAATTAATGCAATATGTTGAATGCGATTACAAAATACTTCTTGAGATTATAGAAGGTTTAAAGAACATTCAAAATTTCAAAAGATTCTAAAGAATTTCGTGAGTTGCTAAAAAATTGCAAGAGAATTAAAAAACTTCCAAGGAATTTCAAATATGTTTAGAAGATATTAAAGATTTATAGAAAAATTTATAGTTTTTACAGAATTTTAAGAAACGGTTTTTAATGAATTTTTGTGTATTTCAACGAACTTTGAAGATTTCGAAGGATTTCAAAACTTTAAAGATTTTTAAAGAATTTCATAGAATTTTAAAATTTTTAAAAAGATTTTTAAACTATATCTAGGGAGACAAAGATATTTTAAAGGACTTCTATTGATTCCTATCGATTTTAGGTATTTTACCACATTTAAGAGATACATCTGATTCCTAAAGAATTAATAAGAATGAAACAGATTTCTACAGATTTTTAAGAATTCTGTAGATATTAATGCATTTCAAATATTTTCCAGTTTTCTAGTAATTTTTAGAGGAACTCAACAGATTTTATGGGTTTAAAAAATAATGTTAATGAATTTCAAAGCTGTTAGGGCATTTTAAAAGATTCAAAAAGATTAAAAATTTTATGGAAGATTTATATTTTATAAAAGATTTCAAGAACATGTAAACCCTCGATTCAATATTTAAAACATTTCACGACACTAATTTGCTAGAATATAACAAAATTGTGCTACAATTGACACTATTTCCAAATTCTGAAATGACTGAGGCTTTTAATTTTAGTGAGCCTCTTCTGACGGTGTTTCCATTTTTCTAACCTTCAATTTCTGCTCCCGACACAGGAAATGCATAGTAAAGGCTTTTTTAGTATTTAAAAACATTAACACTCTTCTTTTCAGTTTGACAAAATTACTAGGGAAAGACTCATTCTTCTACCTTATGCGCGTTAGGTAATCTTACTCCCTACCAACGGAAAATTTATTTAGCCCCTACTAACGGTGTTTTCAGTTTCGTATTTTTTATTTACTGCTATTTACGCTGGAAATGTATGAAAAGCTTTCTTCAGTATTTCAAAATGTGGACGCTCTGTTTTCAGTTTTGACAAGATTGCCTAGGAGAGAAGTCATGTTTCAACTATATTTACGTAAGATAATCTTACTCAGTCTCTCTACTAAAGGCGTTTCCAGTTTTATAACATTCGATGTCTGCTCCTCACGCATGAAATTTATAAAAATGCTTTTTTAGTATTTAAACAATTGGCCGCTTTTCTTGTAGGTTTGACAAGATCATCTGCAAGAGAAGTGATGTTTCTAATATATTCGTATAGTATAATCTTGGATACACTTTATTTATCGCGTTGGCAGTTTTAAATCCTTCATTATCTGCTTCTTACGCTGGGAAATTTATAAAAAGGCTTTTCCAGTATTTTAAAAAGTCAGCGCTCTTATTTTAGGTTTGACAAGATTACAATAAGTGAAGTCGTGTTTATATTGTGTTTACCCAAGGTAATTTAAGTTATACTCTAGTAATAGTGTTTCCACTTTCGTAAACTCTAATTTATGCTGCTGACGCAGGAAGTTCACAGTAAGACTTCTTCTGTATTTTAAAAAACAGACTCCGTTCTTTTAGGCAAGACAAGATTAGTAGCATAGAAAGCATTCTTATATTGTATTCACATTAGATAATTTTATTCAGCCTCTACTAACGGCGTCTTTAGTTTCTTTACCTTCAATTTTTTTGCTTAACGAGAAGAAAAATTAATAATGGAAGTTTGTTCAGTAGTTTCAAAACTGATATTTGTTCTTTTAATTTTGACAAGATTGCCTTTACAGAAGTCAACTTTATACCGGATTCGCATTAGGTAATTTTAGTTAGCCTGCAAACAGCGTTTCCAGTTTCGTAATCTACTATTTCTGCTCTGTACGCAAGCAGTTTGTAATAAAGGCTTTTTCAGGATTTTAAAAGTTGGACGCTCTTTTTTCAGTTTCGGCAAGTTTTCCTAGGAGAGAATTCATGTTTCTACTGTATTTAAATAAATAATCCTACTCGGTCTTTACTAACGGCGTTTAAAGTTTCATAAAATTCGATGTCTGCTCCTCACGCATGAAATTTGTTAAAAGGCATTTTCAGTATTTAAACAATTGGCTGCTTTTCTTGTAGGTTTGACAAGATCATCTGCAAGAGAAGTAATGTTTATAATATATTTGTATAGTATAATCTTGGATACTCTTTACCAATCGCGTTGGCAGTTTTGAATCCTTTATTATCTGCTTCTTACGCTAGGAAATTTATAAAAAGGCTTTTCCAGTATTTTAAAAAGTCATCGCTCTTATTTTAGGTTTGACAAGATTACATTGAGTGAAGTCGTGTTTATATTGTGTTTACCCAATGTAATTTTAGTTATACTCTAGTAATAGTGTTTCCAGTTTCGTAAACTCTAATTTATGCTGCTGACGCAGGAAGTTCACAGTAAGACATCTTCTGTATTTTAAAAAGCAGACTCTGTTCTTTTAGATATGACAAGATTAGTAGCATATAAGTCATTCTTATATTATATTCGCATTAAATAATTTTATTCAGCCTCTACTAACGGCGTTATCAGTTTCTTAACCTGCAATTTTTGTTCTTGACAAGAAAAGAAATTAATAATGGAAGTTTGTTCAGTAGTTTCAAAACTGATATTTGTTCTTTTAATTTTGACAAGATTGCCTTTACAGAAGTCAACTTTATACCGGATTCGCATTAGATAATTTTAGTTAGCCTGCAAACAGCGTTTCCAGTTTCGTAACCTACTATTTCTGCTCTGTACGCGAGCAGTTTTTAATAAAGGCTTTTTCAGCATTTTAAAAGTTGGGCGCTCTGTTTTCAGTTTCGACAAGATTACCTAGAAGAGAATTCATATTTTTATTATATTTTAATAAAATAATATTACTTAGTCTCTATTAACAACGATTACAGCTTCGTAACATTTGATGTCTGCTCCTCACGCATGTCATGTTTATATCGTATTCACATAAGGTAATTTTAGTTATACTCTACTAATAGTGATTCCAGTTTCGTGAACTTTACTTCATACCTCTTACAGAGGAAGTTCACAGTAAGACTTTTTCTGTACTTTAAAAAGCAGACTCTGTTGTTTTAGGCATGACAAGATTAGTAGCATAGAAATCATTCTTATATTGTATTCACATTAGATAATTTTATTCAGCCTATACTAACGGCGTTTTCAGTTTCTTAAACTTCGATTTTTGTTCCCTTGGCGATTTTTAAAGCTCTTAAAATAATTTAAAAAAACTCAGGGGATAAATAAATAAGAAATCAGGGTGAAAAGTCTTTGAGATCCTACGAAATATCTCACTTCTCTTGAATACATTCTTTAAAATTTTATGAAATCGGGCGGTATTTCCTCAAATCCTGGAAAACTTATTAAATTATATTGATAGCATTAAATCACGCTTACATTCATTGAAATTCTCGGAAACCTTATAAAATCCCTTGAAGTCTTTGAAATCATCTTAAAACTTTATAGGTCCTATAAAATCGTCCATACCTTCGGAAATTCTAGAAATTTCTTTATCCTTAAGCATTTAAAATGCTTTATAATCACTTAAAGTAACTAAAATTATTTAAAAATGCTTTAGAAACTCTTAAGATTTTCTAAATAATTTCAAATTCTTCGAAATCCTAAAAGTACCTAACTTCTCGTCAGAAAATTCATTAAAATCTTTAAATTCTTTTAAAAAATTAATAATAAGAGTTTGTCCTGTAATTCTAAAACTAATAATTATTCATTGAATTTTGACAAGATTGCTGGTAAAGAGGGCAAGTTTATACTGTATTTGCATCAGGTAATCTTACTTAGCCTACAAACAGCGTTTCCAGTTTCTTAACCTGCTATTTTTGCACTGTACGCGAGCAGTTTATAATAAAGGCTTTTTCAGCATTTTAAAAGTGGACGCTCTGTTTTCAGTTTCGACAAGATTGCCTAGGCGAGAATTCATGTTTCTACTGTCTTTAAATTAAATAATCTTGCTGAGTCTCTACTAACGGAGTTTAGAGTTTCGTAACATTTGATGTCTGCTCCTCCCGCATCTCATATTTCTACAGTATTCACATTAGGTAATCTTACTTAGTCTACAAAGGGCGTTTCCATTTTCCTAACCTTCTATTACTGCTATGTACGCAGACAATTTATAATAAAGGCTCGTTCACTATTTTGAAAGGGGAACTTTGTTCTTTTAGGTCTGTCAAGATCGATTTCTGCTCTTTACGCAAAAGTATGTATAAATAAGTTCTGTTCAATATTAAAAAACTCTATTCTTTCATGTTGGAGATATTACTAGGGGAAATGAAAAATGGAACAAAGATGGTAAATCGAGGCAGGGAGATGTTGATGAACCCTGGCTTGCCTTGACTGGAATAAAACCTGAGTTGGGAACTACAGGATTGTGATTAAACGGGTAGGTACCCTTTGGCTCCTATATGAGCAAGACTGAGACTACTGGATAAAAGTTGTGCGAGTAGCGGCCGGGAATGAGAAAGAAGGACAAAACAGCCCGTAAAAGCTTAATTTATAGCCTGCGTCTAAATGTCCGTTGCAGTACTTGCACGTCGTGCTCCCTTAACCTTTCCAAGCGCGTATTTCATTGCTCTCTTTCTAGAGCTAGAGAGCTACACCCGTAGCATCTTACGCAGCCATACATTAGAGTTTGAGTTCTATAGAACATACCACGATGTGGGTATAAATTCTCGGCAGAGACGCGAGTGATATAGGAACACTAGATCAGGTTAAATTAATTTGGTTTAGACTAAAAGCACCCACTTTTATAAGACAGAAGGAAAGAGAGAAAGCTCGTTGAAATGTTACTCGGGGCCAAGAGCTCGAGAGGAAGAGGAGAATATTGATCTCACTTTGGGTTGTGTGTATAGGGTTGTGAATTTTATTATTCATATTGATATTCCGATTTTTTAACGAGGAGAGAGATAGGTTTTCATCAAATATCGCATCCGTTTTATAAAAACTGCCTTTTTTTAACTAGCAGGTAGAGCAGATCGATTGAAAACGAATTTTATAAATATATTTTTCAATCAAAAGCTTTTTCAATACGAATGAGAAACTACATTTAGATCATTTACATTTTAAAATTCAAAAGAATTTTCATATTTCACAGGATACGAAATGATTTTAATCGAATTTGAATCTTATATGTTGGTCAGTAATTTTAGAAGATATAAAGAAATTTTAAGAAATTTGATAATTTTTTTTAAGATCAAAAATAATTTTAAACAATTTTGAGAGTATTATATAAATTAAAAATTTTTTATGGATATTTTAAAATAAAACTTCAACGGATTTAAAGTTACTTTTAAAGGTTTTAAAGGATTTCAATATATTTAAAGGAATTAAAAAGATTTCACGAGATTTAAAGAATTCCAAGAGATTTCATGTGGCTTTAAGAAATTTAAAGGGGATTTTAATGGGATTAAAGATC
This sequence comes from Druon quercuslanigerum, assembly GCA_010014905.2. Lineage (NCBI taxonomy): Eukaryota > Metazoa > Arthropoda > Insecta > Hymenoptera > Cynipidae > Druon > Druon quercuslanigerum. Next base: position 22,037 of record JAAAKG020037991.1, read on the forward strand.
TTTCGAAGGTTTTTTAAAAGATTTTGACGTGCTTAAAAGGTTTATACAAGTTTTCACGAGATTTCAAAAATGCACAGAGATTTCAAGGGATTTTAACTGGTTTAAAATTATTTAGAAAGAATTTAATAAGATTGCAAAGTATTTCCAAGTGTTTGGAACGATATTAAAATATTTCTCAAGACTAAAAAAATGTCAAGCGATTTCAACGAGGCTTAAGTTTTATTTTTTTAGGGATTCCAAATACTTCAAGAATTTACAAGGATTTCAATATATATTAAAGAATCTTAAGGGGGTTTCTAGAAAAATTAAAAAAATTTCAAAAAGTTTTATGGCAGTTTCGAATCCTTTAATCAGATTTCAAAGGACTTCAACGTGTTTGGTAGGATTTCAAAAAAATTCACAACATTAATGGCAATAAATGTCAAGTTTTTTTTAAAATTTAATTTTATAGAGATTTCAACAGATTTCAGTGCATTTCGAGATTTTTATTATTTTTAAAATTATTTTAACGCTTGAGTATAGATTTAAAAAGATTTTATGAAATATGCAATGTTAAAGGATGTCAAGGGTTCTATAGAAATGTTAGCTTAAAAAAATTAATTTTAACCGATTTGAATGGATTTCAAGAAGTTTAAATGAATTTGACAAAATTTCAATGAATTTAACGGTAGTTAATGGGAATTAAAAAGGTTTCAATGAATTTTATTAGAAAAATAGAAATAAAGTACTAAAGAAGAGATAAAATAAAGAAATAAATTAATAAAAAGGAATAAAAAACAGAAGGCTTAGAAACAAAAATTATTATTATTATTATGCCATGCTCTAATTTGTGATCCCAGATCGAAGATGTAAAGTAAAAAGAGACAAGTGTGAGGAAAGTTGCGTTGTTTTTTTTTCATTTTTTAAGAAGATTTTGCGCCCAAAAACCCTTATTATTATTTAATATAATCAATCATAAAATAAAAATAAAAAATGAAATGCAGTTAAACATAGTTGAATACGTAAATTGAGTGGCTATATAGTATTTACTTTGTTAATTATTTATTTCTTAATAAAAGTTTAACTGTGTTTTAATAAACACGATCCAAATAGAACAATTGTAGATAGTCTTTCATGAGGAAAATCAGTGATGATAAATGAATGAAAATGACCATATTGTTCCAAATCAAAGTTAAGCACGAACATAAAACCTCAAATAATTAATTTCTGACGAACAACTATAAATTTAACTATGTTTCTAAATCGCAGATAGATTATTGTTTCTTTTTCCCGAGCCGAAACCCTTGCAGTAGGTAAGAGGAAAGGAACGATGGTGCAAGTGAAGGGTGAAGAACTAGGAGGGGAAGTAAGAAAATTAGGGACTGAGTAAAGAAGTGGACGAAGAGAGGGGGCACGAGGAGAGGATGTAGAAAACAGGAGAGGGGAAGTGGGTAATCAGAGGGGTAAGGGTGAGGCGTTGGAGAGTAGGGGAAAGGCAGAAGGGGATGAGAGATGTGAAGTATTAGAGGGGTGGGGAAATGTATAATAGTTGTATGGGAGGCGGAATTGAAAAAATAGGGAAGTAGGAAAGTAGGGAATGAAAGTAGGGGAGGGGTTACGTAGAGAAGTTGGGAAGTAGGGGGACGGAAGTAGGGCAGCGGAAGAAGAGAATTAATAGGAGAAGGAGTAAGGGCAGAGGGAGTAGATGAGTGGGGAGACAGAAGGAGATCGTAGGGGGAATAAGGGATGGGAAGGGAGGAGACGATGAGATAAGATTTGATAGGATTTGATAGCATTGTATCGGATAGGGCAGGACAGATAGAATTAAGTGGCGTGGGATTTGTTATTAGCCTGCTACAATCAATAAATTTTTTAACTAAAATAAAAATCTAGGCATTATACATTTTTAATACCATATTAAATATGCTACAATGATCCTTTTTCTAGGTTCATGAAACCTGATATGACTAATTTTTGGTTCCTTGAGTTAGCATTTTTTTTAATTTTGATAATTTTGATAATTTTTTTATCATGCTAATACTTAGTCCAATGATTCCCGTGCTCATCTTCAAGGACCTAAATATCTTTTAAGTCCCCCGAAGTAAGTTTCTCTGTTAATCCTGCAAAGCCGAGATCATTTTCCGGATAAGGTGTGGGAATATGCGGCTGCTCCTAAGGCAGGCAGTCATTCTTGAGGAGGGCTCAATAATTGATGAACCTTTACGATCCGACGTCAGGAAGTTCTTAGGTAGATTAACGTCCTAGCTGAGCATTCAAAGTTCAAACGTAAAATACGGAGAGGAAATTCTGGGTGGAGAACAGAGTATCTCAAATGCAAAAAAGACGAACGTTTTCAGTGCAAGATGCAAGACAGTAGAATAGGAGAAAAGGACAGAACTAAGCGGAAATGGAAGTAGCAGCCTACCTAGTACCTGTCTAGAATGCAAAATGCAACGTCGACGTTATCACACTTGTGAAGATAAAGGGGCTGACGTTGTGGTAACGCAGTTTCCCTATTTTTCGCTATACTTTTGCTGAGTTTTACTTGGCACTCGCACAGTACACGTCTCACTTATTGTTCGTCTTATCCCACGTTGTGTCCCGCATTGCGCTGCCGAGTACCATTCTAACGAAGATTTAGACGCTTCTACTTCTTGCATTATGTTGCATGACCAGAATTTATTTCCCACTGGGTCCCACATTTTGTGCTGGAAAAACTGTCTCTCTCCTGTAGGATAAGGGGGCATGTACCAGAGATTGATTAGAATGACAAGTTTATTTTCACTTTTTTCGTATTAGGAATCACTAATTTTGTATTTGACTGAAAATTTATTATCTGTGCGTGTTATATTTCATGAGTGTAGTCTAGTTTTGAGATCGATAAATCAGAATCCGGGATCCAAATAACATAGTTGGCTCATATTTTTTCGAAAAACGCAAAAATAGACGTTACACTGACGAAAACAGCGATTTTTGCTGTATTTCATGGAAAAATGAAGTTTTTTATAAATATTAAATTTAATTACCATACCTTCATAATTTTTTGGGCAGCTTAATCCACTTTCGCGGTAAAAATAACCCAATTAGATCGTAGATTGTCTTTAAAACTCTAAATTAGCCAAAACTTTTTTTTGTGTGCCATCACTTTTTTTGTGTGCCGGTGTTATTAAAAGTAATTTTTAGAATATGTACCTAGAAAACTCTAGCAAGTAGTTGATTTACAACTCTGTTTAGATCTAGAAAAGTCCTGGATATTTTAAAAAAGTGAGTATTAGTTTTTTAAACATCAGTTAAAAAGTAAGTGGATGTGCAGAATTCCTGAAAATAAAACCAAGGATCCAACGACCAAATTTAGATAACCACCACAAAATGTTCACATTGCAATTTGAAAAAAGTAAAAAAATTTCCTGCAAAAGAAAAAAAATTCTCTTTTTGAACAAAAATAAAAAAGATGAAAAATAAATGAAAAGGCAACCAACCAAATCCCCTTCCTTCTCTTTTTCTATTTTTCTTTTGGCACTCATACAACACCCTTATCAAAGCAAAAAAAAAATTAAATAAAATTAAAATAAGGGTGCTGTATGAGTGCCGAAAGGTTAGTCATTATGTTTTACAAATGTTTTTTATTGTGGTTGGTTGCCTTTTCATTTACATTTCCTCTTTTTTATTTTTGTTTAAAAAGGGAATTGTTTCTTTTCTTTCCCAAGAAAATTTTTTACTTTTTTCAAATTGAAAATAGAAAACTTTGTTAAAGTTGTCCAAATTTCTTCGTTGGATTATAAAATAGTTACATAAAATGACGGAATTTATTAAATACTTAGCACAAAAAATTAGTTAGTTTTATCAGCTTAAAACTAAGTTGTTCACTCTAATCTTGGCTTGCTGCACTTGAAAACTACACAGTTCTTGAGTTTTTTTAATTATAAATTTTTCCGCTTTCAGAAGCTTTAAATTTGAAGTAATTTAAATTGGCGTTTTTAAATTAAAAGTTTAAAAATGTAAAAAATGTTATTATTTTAATTAAAATACAAATTTTAAAGTCTGTGTTAGATGAATATTAAGAAGAATTGTACTCAAAATATTAAAGTAATTCCGCCCGTTATAAAATATGTCTCATCATACACTGAATGTTCTACTTATAATAATTTTTTGTCTGTTCATAGCAATCGTTATCTACTTACAATGTATCGGAAATAATATATATTTTTTTAATTAAGCAAGGTTTAATTAATTTCGTCTGCAAAATTAAGGATATTTCTCTTCAATACTGCATGTATAACTACTTAATTAAAAACTGAAGAAATAACAAATGTATTATTTTGACGATTATTTAATTCCAAATATGAGTATAATCGTCCCACGCTGCACCCACATTTCTAATGTAAAATTTAATTGTTGTCGGTCAAACACGTTCCATATCTACTTGAACAAAACTCGACATACATAACCTCATGTTAATATGTTAATAATGTGGTATGGAAAATTTATCCACTAAGCATCTCCATTTTTATAGAATGTTTTCTTGTAGAAAATGTCAAATTCATGAAAAATAACCTTTAGCTAAATGGAAACTACCTTTACTACTGGAAGATTAAATAAATGTCTGGCCAATACCGCGTATATCTACTTAGTAAAAACTTGACATAATAGCTTCATGTTAATTTCTGCCAATGTTAATGTTCTTTTTACGTAAATATCAAATGTTATTTAATTTTTTTTAGATAAAAAATATCCTGTTTACTGGAAAATGAAATATTTGCAATTACATTGAATGCTTGAAATCCAAATGGAACCTCGACTGCCTCTCGTGGATCGATTTTCGTCTTTGGAACGCGTCCACGCTTTTTATAATAACTTTAGAAACAGGAAATATTTTAAGATTTTCTTGGTCTCATTTTCAAAAGAATATTTAATTATTTAATTCGTAAAAATTAGATTTTTCAAATTGACTCAAAAAATCTTTCTAAACTTAATTTTTCGAAGAGTTAGGCACTTCCTAAGACAAGTCTGATTTTAATCCGAATATTGTGAATGGAGGCAAAATTTTAATATTTCAGATTAAGAATTTTTTGAATAATTTCAAGAGATTTATAAAAGTTTCGAGATTAAATTTTTTTTTAAAGTGCAAGGGTTTTTGAAGAGTTTTATAGTTTCATATCTTTTAAAGAATGTTCAAAGTTTCCACAGGATTTCTCTAATTTCTAATTACTATTACTACTATTATTATTATTATTACTATTAATATTACTATTACTAATATTTTTTGGAACTTTAAACATTTTAACAAATTGCAAAGTATTATAAAGGATTTTAGAAAACTAAAAATAATTTACGCGATTTTTAGAGGACTGTAGGGATAACTAAAAATGTATTTGAATTTACAGGGTTTGTGTGGGATCTAAGAGAATTTTAAATATATAAAGATTTTTCTACAAATTTTAAAAGATATTTAAAATCTTAAAGGGTGATGTATGTATTTTAAAAGATTTTAGGTATTTAAATTTTTTTGAAGGGTTTCAAAGAACACATAAAATTTCGAATGATCGCGGGTATTCAACAAGATTTCACAGAACTTTGAAGGGACTTAATGAGATTTAAAAAAATTTCACAGGAATATAGAAAATTGTTAGAGTTATAATTTAATTTCAAATGATCAATTAATTTCTAATGATTTCGTAAAAGTTTAGAATATTTTTTAGATTTTGAAGATTTCAAAGTATTTGCACAGATATCGAGGGTTTTAAATAAATCAGAGAGTTTTCCAGATATAGTAAATTTCAAATAAGCTTAGAATAATTTAAGAGGAGGTTAAAATACTGAAGAAGCAATAAAATATAAAATTTTTTTTTATAAAAAGAATTCATTGAATTGAGCAGAATTTAGTACATTTTAGAGAATTTTAGTACACTAAAAAAATCCAAGACTTCCTGAAAATTTAAAAGAATTCAGCTCGAATTCCAAGAAATAATTTGAAATCTTTTGAAATTTTAAAACCCTACTAATTTTTAACCCAGAAAGTTACTGATGAATACAAACAAGTTTAAAGTAAATTCTTAAGAATTCAAACGATTATGCAAAAAATTTTAATTTGAAATAATTCCATTTATTTGGATGGAATTTATAAAAAATCAAGCTGAATTTAAATAATTGAATTAAAAATAATTTAGTATCAATTCATAAGAATTCAGGGCCAATTTCAAATTAATTGCAAAAAATATTTAATGATCTCTTTAAAGCTTTGAACCTTGGCAAAAAATCTCATTTCTGATGAATAAAATCTCTGAAATCCATAAAAATATTAAAATTTACAAAAACTATTAAAATCCTTGCAAGTCCCTTAAAACTCTTTAAATCTCTTGAAAATGCCTTGAAATCTTTTCAAATACCCTAAAATATTTCATTGTGTTTGGAATCCCTTCAAACTACTAAAATAAATAAAAAGATTCTAGCAATGGTTTAAAATGTACTGAAATATATAGACTCCTTTAAATTCTTCAAAATTCCCTTAAATTTTTTTAAACCTTTTGAAAATGCTTGGGAATCTTAAAATAGCCTAAAATATTTTAACTTATTTTAAATCCCATTAAATTACTGAAATTAATTAAAAATTTCTTTGTAAAATCTTTTAAAACCCCTTAACGTTTTTTACAGCTCTTGAAAGAATCAAAAAAAATTCAGGGGATATATAAATAAAAAAACAGGATGGATTCCAAAAACTAATTTCAAAACTCATAAAATCTTTGAGACTCTACGAAATATCTCACTTCTCTCTAATACATTCTTTAAAATTCTATGAAATCTGGCGATATTTCCTCAAATCCTGAAAAACTTATTAAATTATATTGATAGCATTAAACCCCCCTTAAAATCATTTACATTATCGGAAACCTTATAAAATCCCGTGAAGTCTTTGAAATCATCCTAAAACTTTATAGGTCCTATAAAATCGTTCCATAACTTCGGAGATTCTAGAAATTTCTTTATCCTAAAATATTTAAAATGCTTTAAAATCCCTTCAAGCAACTGAAATTAATTAAAAATGCTTCAGAAGCTCTTAAGATTTCCTAAATAATTTCAAATTCTTTGAAATCCTAAAAATACCTAACTTCTCGTCAGAAAATTCTCTAAAATCCACTTAAATATTATAAAATTTCCTGAAATTTTATGTTGATGTTTTCTGAAATGTTGGAAAATGTATTAAAATACATTGCAAACTATATCTATATCTATATCTTTCAAAATTCTAGAAAATTCTGTATTTTAAAATATTTTAGATGCTTTGAAATTCCTTAAAATTAGTTAAATCATTAATTCTTTAGCATCTTTTAAAATTACGTTAAATATTTCAAGTTAAAAGCCCTTGAAAATGTTTTAGAAGTTTTGGAAATACTTTAAAATCTTCAAATTCCATTCAAATTATTCTAACCTAGAAAAAATTTTCGGAATTCTTAAAAATATCCTGAAATATTTCAAAAGAACTCAAGACAATTTAGAAATAGATATATTAACTTATGATTTTAATTTATTGAAAGAGTTGTGACTAATGTCCTTTTTTTATTTTACAAAGTGCTTGAAAAGAGATTTTTTTACTGTTACTTCTTACAGAAATTTCTTTAAAGTTACATTAAGGGCTGCAAATAGGGTACCACAGTAACAAAATCTTGAAAATAGGGTACTTTAGGGACGTGAACTGAATATAGGGTACAATAGGGATTGTAGGAAACGGTTTGCGGGGCATGCAGACAAGAACCATAGGATGAGTTTAAACATTGCGGAAATGATTCAACTTTACAAATCCATTTAGACTGTTGCTCGTAATCGAGCCTCACTGAATAATCAGCCGAGCGAGAAGAATGTCATTAATGTTAGTCAGACGTGATGGGTATACCTGGAGGAGTGGCTGGGGGCAGAATTAGGAGGTCGCTTCACGTCACCATGTTTCTGGTCTCGTCTCTGTCTGTGATTCTCTCGCCATCTCTGTTTTGTACCCCTCTAGGCTCGTACGTTTCAATTTGTCCCCAGCCTCTGATGTAACCGCACGGTCTCATTAGTCGAGGGGTGAAGGAACGATAGCCCATCTCGCTTGCACCCCAACGTCGCCTCACCCAACTCTCTCACTTTACAATCAACCTTACTGACGCTCCACTACCCCCATCCGCTCCTCTAACTACACCTTCACAACTCCTACGCTACTATATATACCAGCTCAGCTTTGCTACTACCTTGCCACTACCTAGTGAGGTAGTAGAGTATACTAGAAGGTATTCGTCTAGCTTCCTAGGGCAAGGAACGAGCAACAATTACTTCTTCCTGGCTCGTAATTGGTATGCTGAGAACGAAGCTTTCATCCACCTGTCGACTACCATGCGCCGTAAGACTTCATCTTCCGTTCTGGCAAACTGTGCCAAGATACACGGAGACCTCGGTTTCTACCTTACTTGCGTTAAGTAATATTGCTCAGCCTATACTAACAGTTTCCAGTTTCGTAATCTTTGATTTCTACTTTTTACGCAGAATATTTACAGCACAGGCTTGTTGGGTATTTTTAAAAGCGATATCTTCACTTCTCTGATCACTGGGAGACTTCTCTTTTAAAAATACCCAACAAGCCTTCGTTGTAAATATTCTGCGTAAAAAGCAGAAATCAAAGATTACGAAACAGGAAACAAATCATGCGAACATGACTTCTCATGTTCGCATGATTTGGTTTAGCTCAGCCTTTACTAACGCTTTTCACTTTTGTAACCTTCTGTTTCAGCTCCTTACGTAAAATTTAAAATAAAGGGTTCTTTTATTTAAATAATACAAAAAATGGCATGAAGTTATTAGAGACTAAAAAAAATTACTTGTAGATCTATAATTTTCCTCTAAGAGATCCTATCAGACCTGATAGAATAAAATCTACCCTTGAAAATATTAAACAAGCTTTAATTAAAAATTTTGCATAAAAAGCAAAGATTAAAGGTTAAAAAACTGAAAATTTCAATACTAGATACTGCTAAAATTAGCTAACCCAAATACAGTAGAAAAATGATCTTACTACTAATGACCTCATCAAAATTACAACAAAAGAACAGTGTCCCTTTTTATAAATACTAAATAAATATTTTATTATAAATATTACGTAAGGAGCAGAAATCGAAGGTCACAAAAGTAGAAAATCCGTTAGCAGAGGCTGAGCTAAATCAAATCATGCGAACATGAGAAGTCATGTTCGCATGATTTGTTTCCAGTTTCCAGTTTCGTAATCTTTGATTTCTGCTCTTTACGCAGAATATTTACAGCGGAGGCTTGTTGGGTATTTTTAAAAGAGAATTCTCCTAGTGATCAGAGAAGTGCAGAGTGAACATGACTTTTCATGTTCGCATGATTTGACTTAGCTCAGCCTCTACTAACGGCTTTTCTAGTTTTGCAAGCTTCGATTTCTGCTCCTAACGTAAAATTCACAATAAAGGGTTCATTTAGTATTTATAAAAAAAAACATTGTTCTTCTATTGTAATTTCGACACGGTCATTAGTAGTAAGATCATTTTAGTCAGTATCTAGTATTAAAATTTGAAGTTTTTTAACCATCAATTTTTGCTTTTTACGCAAAAATTATGATAAAAGCTTTTTTAATATTTTCAAAGGAAGATTTTAATTTATCAGTTCTGATAGGATCTCTTGGAAGAAAATTATACATCTAAAAGTAATTTGGCTCAGTTTATAATAACTTTATGCCTTTTTTTGTATTATTTAAATAAAAATCTGTTATGTCGAATTGACCTTATCAACAGGGACATTTTATTAAATATTAAAACAAATAAATAAATCTAAAATTGTAAAATATATTATAACCTCAAATTTAGCTATGTATATAGATTCTAAATTATTCGAATTTTTCTCTAATTCCAATTCGCCTCAAGAATGTCACAATGACCCAATTCTATACTTGGTTTTTTAATACGACTATAAGTTTAAAATAAATAAAATTCCGAATTTTAAAATCTATATGCATTGTTTATTAAAAGGTTGGAATTAAAAATAATAAAACTAAATAAATCAATAAAGAATGATTTAATTTCGTACATAATATATCTTTTTTGTGTAGTAAAAAAGTAAAAGAAATCTTTGTTCGACTCTGTCTGACTAAAAAATATATTCTCTACTGAAATACTCAATTGACTTAGGACCAGTACTGCCTATATCTACTTAATTAAAACTTGGCTAAAATTACCCCGTGACATTTTCTGACAATTTTTAGATTATTTGAATAAAAATCTAGAGACTTTAATTGCCCCACTAAGCACTGCCGATTCTATTGAATATTTAATTAAATCGTTTAATTTTTACGTCTCTTCATTTGAAATCGAACAATATATTATATGCTTGAATTTCAGTTTATTAACCTCAAGGATATAATAAACAACTATTTAATTTCAAATATAATATCAATGTTTTTTATACTAAAAATTTCAAATTCAGGTTTATTGTCTGATGTCTGACTTAAAACTGCCTTTTCTACTGGAAACTTAAATTTTTGTGTCTGGCTAGTATCGCCTATATCTACTCAATTAAAAGCTTACTTGAATATATTCATGTAATTTTCTAACAATTTTTACAATATTTGATTAAAAATGTTGCGAATCTAATTACGCCACTAAAGTTTGGCTTTTCTTTTAAATATTAAAGCAAATATTTTTATTTTTTCGTCTTTTAATTTAAAATTGAACAATATATTGCATGCTTGAATTTATAATTATGAACCTCTGGGAATTAATAAAAAAGGATTATATTTCAAATATAATATAATTTTTTCTTATACTATAAACGTCATTTTCAGGTTTATTAAATTTTGTCCGCCATTAAACTATATTTTCTACTGTAAAATTAAATTTATGTTCAGTGTGGCCCATAATTATTGAATTAAAACCTTACTTAAATAAAAATGTATGAAATTTTTAGTGAATAGTGAAAGAAATAGTTTTATTTTTACGTTTTTTAATCGGAAATCGAACAACATATTGCATGTTTGAATTCCAAATTATCAACCTCAAAGAATTAATAAACAATAATTAAATTTCAAACACAATATAAAGGTTTTGTGCACTAAAACATAATTGAGGTTTATTAAATGTTGTCTAGCCTTAACCTGTATTTTCTACTTGTACGTTAAATTGATGTCTGGGCATTACCAACCATATATACTCAAGTAGAACTTGACAAGTACCTTCTTGTCTCAGCAATGTCTCTAGAAGTTGCTTTAATTAGGCAAATAAAAATTATTTTTTCAAAAATTTCATTGTTATAAAGTATTGGGTCATTATTTTGAATAAATAAATTGGGCTAAAAAGACTTTAAAGCACATTAGTATATTCTTGTTTGATGTAAAGAATTTAAACTAACCCAATGCTAAAAAAGATAACATAATTATCAGTTTCAAGCAATAAAAGAATTTATATATAAATTTTCGAAAAAAAAAAATTGTTTAAAGCTGAGGTTATCGTTTAAGTCGTCTAGACTAATCTCTATGAGCTTTTTTTAACTACGCAAAAATGCTGTTTTTATTCAATTACAATATTAATTACATTTAGAATTTTGTTAAACAATAGCGAAATAACAGCAAAACGTAAATGATAACTGTGTGCTTTTTATAAGACATTGTTTATAAAATTTTGAACTTTTTTAAAAATAATAATATTATATTATTATATTATATTATTATATTATATATATTATATTATAAATTTAATTATTTAAAAATTACCTTCATTTTAGGGTATTCGGATAAAGTCCGAAACCCAAAAATCTTGAAACCACAAACCCCAACAGACAAACACCAAACCGAAAAGCCCTAAACCCACAAACTCCAAACCTTAATATGAATGGTTCGGTTTTACATTTTCTTATTCAAAAGCAATATTTCAATTATTTTTAATATTTGTTTTGAATAAGAAAATGTTTAAGGTTCGCGCTTTATATATTTTTGCCTTAACGATTTTGTGCGTTTTTGAGTTAATTTAGGTAGAGATACTTTTCTTGCTGTCTTTGAGTATTACATCAGAAAGGGGAATCGGAGAAGTATCAATTCTAGAACAAAAGAATCTTATGGACATTTTTTTAATATATCAATAGAACATTTAGATAACGATTGGACTCTAAAGATTGTATATTCTAATTGTCAAACGCATATATTTAACTATGGTAAAGGACTTAAAAATGCGAAACATTTTTCTGTTCCTGTGGTTTGGAGAAAACCTTAAAATTACAAAACAGATTATTTCCATTTGTGCAATACAACTAGTGACAATTCAAAAAATTGGACACATACTATCGAATATCCAAAAGTGTCTTCAGTAACGTTTCCTTGACCAGTTTCAGAAGACGAAGTAATTTCAAACCCTGAGATTAATTTAACAAATAATCGTGAAATACAAGAACCGGAAAATAGTTCCCGAGAAACTGTTGAAGATGATTATGATGAATTAGATGAAAATACGTCTGAAAAGAGAATGCGGAGCTGTTGGCTTCAAGATAGAAAGAAAAAAATTCTTAACTAAAGGAACAAAAGTATCATTCTATCTCGATAGAGATCTAAATAATTTTCTAATAAAAAGAATTTAGATGGTTGTAATGATGTAAAAAATTTTATTGGTGAATTTAAATGTATAAATTACAATGCAGATGATTGGCGACTTTTTCTAGATTCATCTACAAGAAGTTTCAAAGAAACTTTTGTTACATAATGGAAACGTATACGCTCCTATTCCAGTAGCACATTCCACGATCCTAAAAGAAGAATATAAACGTTTGGGATTTAAAAAAAAAATTGAAATACGATGAGCATAACTGGTTAGTTTACGAAAATCTGAAAATTATAACAATTTTGCTAGGGCAACAGAGCGGTTTTACGAAATGCCCTTGATTTTTGTGTTAAGGACAGTCGTGCATGTAAACAGCACTAAGAAATAAAAGTTTGGACACCTAAAAACAATTTAGAAATCGGCTCTAAAAATTTTCTTTTAAATTTATTACCTGTCAAAAGTGCATTGTTTCCTACACTTCCCATTAAGTTAGGATTGATTAAACAATTTGTTAAGTCCATGAAAACGCAAGATAGCGTTGCTTTTAGATACCTTTTTGAACAATTTTCCAAACTCTCTAAAGCAAAAATTAATGAAGGCGTATTTGATGGGCCGCAAATGAGAGATCTTTTTATAAATAAATATTTTGAAGAACTTATGACAGATACAGAAAAGGATGCGTAGCAAAATTTCGGAGAGGTGAGAACATTTTTTTGGGAAATAGAAAAACTCCACAATACAAAACAGTTGTTGAGAAAATGGAATCCGCTGTAAAAAATATGAACTGCTTAATGAACTTAAAATTACACTTTTTATATTCACATATTGAATACTTCCATGAAAATTTAGGTGACTTTAGTGAGGAACAGGGAGAAAGAATGCATCAAGATTTGAAAGACGTTGAGAAGAGATGGCAAGGAGTTTGGGATGAATCCATGCTAGCAGGCTACAGCTGAGGCTTAATGCGTGAAACCTAAAGTCGACATAAGAGAAAAGCACATCAACGTAACTAATTAAATAAAAAAAATTACAAAAAAAAATAAAAAAGAAGGAAATAGTATTTTGACACCTTCTTATTTTTGATTCCTGGATTTGGCAAAGAACGAGTATATTAGTTGCAATTACAACGAATTTACTGTATGTCACGGGTTTTTCGGGTTTGTGGGTTTGAGGTTTGTGAGTATGGGATGTGTGGATTTAGAGTGTGTGGGTTTAGAGTTGGTGTGTTTGAGGATTGCGGGTTCAGGGTTTCTGGGTTCAGAATTTCTGGTTTTAAAGACCATGAGTTTGTAGGTTTAGGATTTGCACATGTGGGATTTGTAGATTTGTGAGATTTGTAGGTACGTGGGATTTATGGGATTGGAAGAACAGCTCCGCCTATCTACTGATTTCCTGAAATTCATGAAATCGTTTGGAATCTTATGTAATGTTTGAGTCAGTGTACACCAAAAATATTAACCTTTTACCCAATTAAACATACTTCTCCAATTACATAAGAGTGCTCATGTTCAGGAACTTCAACGAGCTACATTTGAAACGTGATTTTTGTTTTCCGTTTTGACATTCCTAACGATTTATGGACGTTGTACAAAATGCACTTCTCCGTAAAAACCTAGAGTCGTTTCAGCGCCATTAATTTTATCACGAAAATTGTATAAATCATGTGAATGTCCGGGAAGTTTCTCGTATACGTCAGGACGTCTTGTGGACGCATGTTCAACAACAGACGACAATGATTTGCTCTGTGGTTTAGCGTCGAACGCCAACACGGATATAGGGAGAGCAACGTGTGCGAATGTGGTTTCATATAATTACGCACTTAATTGCTTATATAGCGAATAGCTGCTGATGACGGGGATCGACGTCGCACCCATTTCTATTCATATTCCTCCCATTTCCGGTTGACTGGGACTGGATGCTGCATCAGATTTTGAACTGAGCAAAAAAATCCGTGAATAAACAATATATAAATAAATTCCTGGACCACAAACATAATCCACGAAAAATTAAATCGTGGCATCTCATAATCATTATTGTGCAGAATTTCTTAAAGTAAAACCAAGATTCAAACAACAAAATTTGGACCAACGTTTCGGCACTCGTAAAACAATCTTATCATGGAGATAAAAATGTGTGCAGGTAGAAACAGAAACGAAACTAGGATGATCTCCTTGATCTCTTCAGCATCGTCGTTTCGTTGCTGTTCTTACCGGCACAAATTTGTATCCCCATGATAAAGGTGTTTTATAATTGTCGAAACGTTGGCGATTATTTTTTACAAATGTTTTTGTATTCTGATTTGATAATAAAATAAATATAAAAGGCGAATTAAATACAAAAGAGAAGGGCGGTGATTTGATTGGTTGCCTTCTTATTTTTCTATCCTCTTATTTATTTTTGTTCCAAAAAAGAATTTTTTAATTTTCTTTTCAGAAAAATTTTTATCTTTTTGCAAATTGAAATTGTAAGATTTTATGGTGGTTGTTTAAATTAGGTCATTGGATTCCCGGTTTCATTTTCAGGATTTTAGTTTGATTTTAATCTCATTTACATTCTGAAATTTTAATTCTGGTTATATTAATTTCTGTCCAGAATGATTTGTGGATGTAAAATGTATTTTACACAACTTTATTCAAATCTGCCGAGTAGCAGTCTTTATGATGAATTTTCTTTTAAAATGATGAATCTTCAACTAGACTATCATTTTAATAATTTTAATTTTAATTTTATTTTAATCATTTTATTCTTAAATAAGAAAAATTAATTTTTAACAACAAAAAAACTGAATTTTTACAAAAATAGTGAAATTTCCCAACAGGCCATGAATTTTTGACTAAAATGACGAGTGCTTAATGGAAAAAATTAATTTTTATCCAAGAAGTTTAACTCTAATTAAGAATTTAAGTTTTCAACCAAAAAGATGAATTTTCAATAAGAAAGATGAATTTAAAAAACAAACTAATTTTGAACTGAATATTTTAATTTTTATCTAAAAAAGATCAATATTGAAACAAGAAGAGTAATTTTTTCCAAAAAAAAACAATTTTGTTTTGAATTTTTTTTATATTTTCGACTAAAATTATGAGTCTTCAACGAAAAAAAATTAATTTTTACCAAAGAAATTTAACTCTTGATAAAGTATTTAAATTTTCAACCAAAAAAATGAATTTTTAACAAGAAAGATAAATTTAAAAAGAAACTAATTTTGAACTGAATATTTAAACTTTTATCAAAAAACGATCAATATGGAAACAAGAAGAGTAATTTTTTCCAGAAAAGACAAATCTTGTTTTCAATCTTTTTTTTTAATTTTCGACTAAAATGACGAGTCTTCAACAAAAAAAATTAATTTTGACCAAAGAAGTTTAACTCTTGATAAAGTATTTAAAGTTTCAACCAAAAAAATGAATTTTTTCCAAAACAGACAAATTTTCGAACAAATAAACAAGTTACAACAAACAAATTCAAGTTAAAAAATTACTTTAAACAAAAAAGCAATGATAAATATTGAACTAGAATAGTTACATTTTCAGTGTCAGTATTTTTAACGAAGAAGATTAATTTCAAACAAAGAAACGAATATAAAAAGAAATAGTTAAATCTTCAACCAAAGAAATGAATTTTCAACTAAAATGATAAACCTTACACTAGAATAACTGAATTTTCAGTAAAGGAAATTAATTTTCCAACCGAAAAAAACGAATTTTGAATAAAATAGTTTAATTTTCTACCAAAGAGATCAATTTTCAACTAAAATAATAAAATTTCAACAAAAAATTTTTTTTTTTTAAACTGGTTGAACTTTCAGGCAAGTAGTTAAATTTCAAACTAAAAAAGAAAAAAATCTTAACCAAAAAGGTTGGTTTTTGGTTACATAGACGATTTTTCAAAAAAATACATGAATTTTTAACCCAATATTTTATCTTTATTTGAAAGAAATAATTTGCAACTAAAAATAGAACAGTTGAATTTTAAATTAAAATATAATAAAAAAAGAACATGTATTTATCACAAAATGGTAAAATTTTTTAACGAAAAAAGTACATTTTAACCTAGTGTTTTAGTTTTTATCTGGAATCTATCAATTTTTAACCAAATGGTTAAATTTTCGACCAGCTTATATTAAATGTTGATCATGTATTTAAATTTTTATCTAAAAACGGCAAATTAACAATAAAAATAGAAATATTAAAATGTTGGTTACAAAATTAATCTATAACAAAAGAAAAACAAATTTTTAGCCAAATGGATGGATTTGTAACAAAGGAGTTCATATATTAATCAAGTAGTTAAATTTTTGATAAGACAGTTCAATTTTTATCAAAAAATAATAATTTTGCAACAAAATTCTCAACTAAAATTAAAATGGTAGATTTTTCAACGAGACATGACATTTTATCTAAAATGATTAATCTTCAACTGGAATAATTCTTTTTCCACTTGGAAAAATTACTTTGAAAAAAAATGTTCAACTTTGGAAATAAAGTTTTTTCTATATAAAAGTGTTTTTATATATTTACTCATTAACAACTTTTACTTTAGGAAGATTTAAAATTAATCAGGACTAACAAAGGCCTTTTTCAAAAATTTTGAATTTTTTAATATTAGAAAAATTCCAATTTGTCTATACTGCAATAATTGTTTAAAAAAAAGATTTTAACATAAATTTTCTAAAAAAATTTCTCCATTTTTTAAGACAAATTTTACAACGTAGTTAAATTCTCAACCCGCAGTTTTGAATTTTGAACAAAAAGTACCTTTTCATACTAAATAATTTATAACCAAGAGAGATCAAGTCTGAATCAAAAATATAAAGTAGTAGACTTATAGAGGCAAAAAATTAAGTAAAAAAATGATGATATGCCAAATAAGGAATGTTTCAGAATATTTTATACGTTAAAATTTTTTTTTTTAATTTTCCTACATTACGCTATGGAAAAAAAAGTTTTTACATGGATCTGCTTAACCCTTTTTTATTTTTTTAAACTGACATTTATACATTCAAAGATATTTTAAAAAGTCAAAATTATTAAGCCCCACGTAATACGAAATCTAGGACTCTGGCATCAGGGAGAAAAAAAAACTCGCAATGCCTCATATTTTTTTCGCTAAAAAACTTCAATTTCCTACTAAAAATAGAACAGTCAACTTTTCAGTTAAATAATAATTATGAAGAGACGAATTCATCTTAAAAAAAAGTTAAATTTTTAACGAAAAACATATAGCTTTGACCTATTATTTTAATCTCCATCAAAAAAATAATGTTCATAATATCAATTTTTAATAAAAAAGTTACATTTTATAAATATTTTTTACTATTTTTCAAACGAAAACACGAATTTTTAATAAAAAAAGTTAAATTTCCAATCAAGAAAGATCACTCAGTCAAGAGAGAAAAAATCAACGGAATTGTGTAATTTTCAGGCTAAATAGGCGAATTTTTTACGAAACAGTTGAATTTTTAACTTGAAAATATAAATTTTAAGCAAAAAAGTACCGTAAATCGGGGTAAAGTGGCTCCTGTAGAGTAAAGTTGCTCACCTCCTAATTTATATTTTAAACTACTTCAGGAAAATTTACAACTACATGGATGAATTTTCAACTAAAATGATGAATCTTCAACTAGAATATTTCGATTTTAAGTAAGAAAAATTAATTTTTAACAACAAAAAAACTGAATTTTTAAGAAAGTAGTTAAATTTCCCAGCAGGCTATGAATTTTTAATTAAAATGACGAGTGTTCAACAAAAAAATTAATTTTTATCAAAGAAGTTTAACTTTCAATAAAGTATTTGATTTTTCAACCAAAAAGATGAATTTTTTACAAGAAAGATAAATTTAGAAAGAAACTAATTGTCAACTGAATATTTCAATTTTCGTCTGAAAAAGATCGATCTTGAAACTAGAGGAGAAATTTTTTCCAAAAAAGATAAATTTTTTTCAAAAAAGATAAATTTTTAAACAAATAAATACATTTTTAATTGAAGTTAAAAAATTACGTTCAAACAAAAAAGCGACTTTTTAAACAAACAATAATTTCAGTGAAAGAGATACATTTTCAACTGCAATGTTGAATCTTCAAACAAAGAAATGAATTTTCAACTAAAATGATGAACTTTACACTAGAATAACTGAATTTTAAGTCATGAATTATAAATTTTTTAACCGAAAAATCAGATTTTGAAAAAAAATAATTTAATTTTCTACCTAAGAGATCAATTTTCAATTAAAATAATAGAATTTCAACCAAAAAAATTAATTTTTAAAAAGTGGTTTAACTTTTAGGCAAGTAGTTAAATTACTAACTTAAAAAAAAGAAAAAATGTTAACCAAAAAGGTTAATTTTTTTCATAAAGATGATTTTTTAACAAAATACATGAGTTTTTAACCCAATATTTTATTTTTATTTAGAAGAAATATTTTCCAACTAAAAATAGAACAGTTAAATTTTGAATTAAAACGTAATAAAAAAAGAAAATTTATTCATCACAAAATGGTTAAATTTTTAAAGAAAAAGTTTTGACTTAATATTTAAATTTCCATCTAAAAAATAATGTTGATAATATCAATTTTTAATAAGGCAGTTGAATTTTATAAACATTGTTTACTATTTTTCAAACAAAAACATGAATTTTTAATGAAAAAAGTTAAATTTCCAATCAAGATACATCACTCAGTCAAGACAGAAAAAAACAACGAAATCCTGGAATTTTCAAGCTGAAAGGCAAATTCTTTAGAAAACAGTTGAATTTTCAACTTGAAAATATAAATTATATTCAATATATATTTTAAAACTACTTCAGGAAAATTCACAACAACATGGATGAACTTTCAACTAAAATTATGAATCTTAAACTATATAATATTTTAATTTTAAGTTAGAAAAATTAATTTTTAACAAAAACAAAACTGATTTTTTAAGAAAATACTTAAATATCCAAGCATGCTATGAACTTTTGACTAAAATTCAATATAAAATTTCCTAGTGCAAAAAAATCTTAGATGATCGATTGTTTTCATTATAAGAGCTGTCACGCTTTATTTTGAAATTTATTCGGTGATAATTTATTGGTCAGTTGAATTATCAACCTAAAAAGACCAATTTTCTACCAAAAGAAATAACTTTCTAAAAACATTGTTTTTAAAAAAAATAGTTTAATTTTCAGCGAAATGCAATATATTTTCAATTAAAAAGACGAATTCTCAGCCAAAAATAAAATAGTAGCCTTTTCAACCTAAGGAATGACCTTTCAGCCAAAAATATTTTTCTCATCAGCTAAAATGACAAATCTCTTCAGGACAAAAAATTTGCTTAAACACATAATTTGTCTAAACAATTATTTTTCTACAAATATTTCAAAAACTGTATTTCCTGAATTAAACGAAATATTGAATGGTTTTGAGGTCCAGTAAATTCAGTTAAAAAAGTAATTTTTATTGTTTAAACCATTTTTATTCGTTCGAGCGGTTCTTTATTAAAAAGTGCGAATCAATAATATAAAATATAACACATGAAATTATTTCCGTGAATATATATTATTATATATTTTCTTTATCTTCCATTATGTCAGCTTTATATTCATAAAAGAATTTTAAAATTCAAATACTATAATGAAATATGATATAAATCTATTTTCTATTCAGTCTAAATACGAAGTTAATAAAAAACATTATTTTTTGGCTCAAAAAAATGTTTTATCTTTGATATCTGTAAACTGAAATTAAGAATTGCAGTATGATATAAATCTAATCAAATAAAAAAATTCTGCATCTGCACGAAACACTTGAAAATAATTCTGATTTAATTTCGGGATCAAGATAATCTACTCTCCCAACCCTTTTTCTGATTTTCGAACTGAAATTTATACTTTTAAATATATTAAAAAAAACATTTCACAATTAGGAAGCTCCACACTACGAAGGGAAATCATGGACTGTGTGCATCAAAGCCAAAAAATATCTCGCTGTTCGTCATGTTTGCATATCGTCAAAGCATCTGCATGCATAAATCCTATGTTGGGATGAGCAAGCAAGAAAAATGTTCTGAAACGAGTCCAGTCGGTACTTGAGCAAGCCCGTTGACGTTCAATTACGCTTTAAACTTTTGTAAAGCAAGAGGAAATGAGAGGGTTTAAAAAAAGACAAGAGGGTTGAAGGAGGGGGCATTGGGGAATGCGCGCGTATAACTATAGATGTTGCATGAAGCGCGCGTCTTTTGTAAGCTCATATCTCGTTTACGCATCTGCTGCAGCGGCGGCACTAGCAGCTGACTGTACACTTAAGCACCTTTATAGAAACGTGCTTGTGTATAATGCACACATATGTACTGTACACATATGTGGTGTACACTTGAGTGGCTCAAAAACAACAATTTTTTCAGAGAGAAAAGATCCTCCCATTTAATTACAAATCCGAAAAAATGTCCTAATATTTTTTGTTATTTTTATTTTAAGAGGTGCTGGAATAATTTTTTAGGGTTTTGGAATATGTGACGGGAAATTATAGAGGCTTGTAGAGAATTATCCAAGGAAGAATTTCATTAATCAGACATATGGGTGTGATACCCGAAGACAAACCCCCATTATTCACTTAATACTACCCTTAAAACCACAATTGTTCGTGAAATCGACTTTTGAGCACTGTATTCTTATCTTTATATTGATCTAGTGGAATCTTTATCAACAATGGTTAATTATTTTTCAATTATTTATACAAATTAATTTGTTTAAATATTTTTTTATCTCTTTTTCCTACAAATTATTCCTATTCGTCTAGTAGAATATTAATTAACATTGCTTTATTAATTATTAACTATTAATTTTAGATGTTAATTTTGTTTTTCTACAGGTCCAAATTAATATTATTAAAATATTGATGAATCTTAAGATTTTGAAAAAAATGTTTCTATCTCCGCTGGGATCTGAACCCAGGACCTTAAGATTTCCGGTCTGATGCTCTTACCAACTGAGCTACGGGAAGAAGAGGAAATTTTCTTCACAACCCCCTTAAAATCTGGATGACGATGTCATTCTTTATACTTGTCAGATTTTTCTTTTTCTTAACATGAATTCATATTTGTATTGTTGATCTTAGGTTTGTTGACCAGGGAATATTTATTATTAATTTTATATGTTAATTTTGTTTGTCTACTGGTC
>JAAAKG020037992.1:0-19173 GCA_010014905.2 Druon quercuslanigerum
TATATATATATAAAATTACAACTATTATAATAACTTTCAATTTACAATGCATAATTCAAATATCTTTCACTTAACAATTTTCCGTTTTAGATTGCAATTTTTAAGTATATACTTTTCATTTAAAGAATTTAAAATCTACAATTTGGGATGAAAAAATGTTTTAGTTTACCAACTGTGAATAGAAATTATAATAATTTTTCAAAATTGAATTGTACATTAAGGCTTAACAAGTAAATAGTAATTGATTTTACAAGACGATTCGGAATCTGTTTAAAATGTAAGAAATGTCGGATTAGAACGCTAAAAATAAAACTGTTTCATTTGGAAAGCCGTAGTATAATTAAACAAATGTAAGCGTCCAAATAAAACCTCATAAACTATTTTTAATTTAAAAATAGCTTCAAAATAATATATGCATAATTAAAGGCTTTTATCAAATTTGAAATATTTTTTTAAACTAAAGTTTTTAAATTTTAAAATTGAAATTTTGTAAGTAAGAAAAAGAAAAATTGCTTATAATATTTAGAAATATTTGACTATTTATTAAAAATCTTTAATTTTAAATTAAATATTCTAAAATAAGCAAAAAAACTAAACTTTGAAGGTTACAATTTTAATTTTTCCATTAAAAAAAATTTTATTTACAAGTCAAATTTTTGAATTTTGATGTATAATAAATATTGAACATCTGTTATTCCTGAAAATTTTTCGAGTAAGTTGAAGAGATATTTAGAAGGTCTAAAAAGATTTAAAATTAATTTAAAATTTGGAATGATTTCAAATAATTTAAAAGAAGTGTCTACGTATACCGACAAAATCCGACTAAACCTGGAAAACCTGGATTTGTCCAGGAATTTTTGTATGCCTGGAAAAGCTTGGAACTGACGGAATTTTTTCGAGAGCGTGCCTAATGATTTTAAATTGCTATATAAAATTGAATAATAATGATTCTTAATTCGTTAAAGTAGTTTTGTTAACCCTTCTGTTATTTTTTTTCATTGAAGATTCATAATTTTAATTGAAAATTCATCTGTTTCATGAAAAGTGAACTATTTTGCTTAAAATTTTACTACTTTGTTGAAATATATATTTTTTTTAATATTATTTTTTTAAATAAAGTTGTAACTATTCTAGTTAAATATTATGTCATTTTGGTTAAAAAATGTATCTCTTTGATTTAACATGAATTTTTTTAACTACAAAATTTAAATATTCAATTTTTACTTCAAAATGATTTTGTTTAGTTAAAAAGTCGTCGTTTTCTGTAGAAATTAATCTTCTTGCTTGAAAATTTACCGTTTCGGTTAAAAATGAAATTATTCTAGTTTAAGATTCATTATTTTAGTTAAAGGTTCATCGCTTTGATTGAGAATGTAACTTGTTTTTAATTATGTGTTGTATTGGTTACAAAATTTTTTTTTGCCGAAAACGAAACTATTTCTATTGAATATTCCATAATTTTAGTATAACACTGATCTCTTTGATTGAACATCAATTTTTTAACTGAAATTGTAACTATACATTTTTTGGTTGACAATTTATTTTTTCAGTTAAAAGGTTTTTTGTAGAAAGTAATCTTTATGGTTATTTTATTTAAAACCTTTTTTTGTCCTAATAGTTTAATATTTAATATTTTTAATATTTTTTGGGTCACCTATTTTCGAACAAAAATTCACGGATGCACATTGTTTTACTCCAGTAAGTACTGTGGATCGCGACTTGATCGGGAAATGACCGGAAATTTAATTTGAAAACTGGGAATTTACTTCTGATTGTAGCAAAATTCAAATTTTCATTATTTTTATCATTTTTGTCAATTTATAAAAGTGATTTCTACTTTATCTACAGTTTCAGGACATATAGGTGTGTTTATTATGTTATGGATTTATTTACAATATTACGGTTTACGAGTCTTAGATTTTTCAAATTAGTAATTTTATTCTACATGGTTCGTTGCGAATTCATCTTTTTTTTTTATTAAAAATTCAACTACTTGGTTAAAAGTTAAACTCCTATGTTAAATATTTATTTTTTTCTTGAAAATTCAACCATTTGGTTAATATAAAAAATAAATTATTTGCCTGCACATTTATGTACTTTATGTACACTTATATGTACTATTTATGTACACTTTCAGTTGACCGGAAAAATCCATAAACATGATCGTGAAAAATCGGGAAATGACCAGGAATGAATGAATATTATTTGGTCAAATTGCCCTTTTTTAGATTTGATTTTGAATTCTTTTTTCAGTGCATCTTATCGCTGATTATGCTCTGTACGAATAAGTTGGATGTTCTTATCACATACTGCACCATTGTCGAATCGTTCTTTATTATGCTATCTGTGGCTGGAATTCTTTGGATGAGGTATAAAAGACCGGAGATGGCTCGACCAATCAAGGTAAATTAATAAAAGTTTATTTATAAATTAAAAATCGAAGTACAGGGCTCAAGTCGACTAGAAGGGTTTAAAAAAGTCGAATAAAAACACAAAAGAGGTCGTAAAAAGTCACAAAAAGCAGTAATTTCGAAACACGTCTTCTACAACTTGTCTTAATTTTGGCATTAACTGCATGTTGTGTTGCCTTTTTTTTAAATTTTCTTAATTGAAAGTTTTTCAAATTGGCAAAGTTTTAAAGCACTCGCTTCTTGTAAATTGAAATACTTGAAAATTTGAGAAATTATTTCTTTCGTTATTTCGTTTATTTTTATTTGAATACTTTGCATGCAATTGTGAACTATTTTAAATTCGAATTATCATTAATAATAGAAATTAATTAAATCCTAAAGTTTGAACGCTTTAGAGGTTTAAATTAAACCTGATTTCATATCATTAATTTTTGATTGTACTTCAAGTACTGAGGATTGAAACAAACGATTTTTTATTGAATTGTTTGTAAAATTTAAGCAGTGCTAAAATATTAACTTGTGCCTAAGTTTGTACAATTATAAAATGCACCTGTACTTATATTAATGCTTCCGATTTAGAACTGTATAGTTGAAGTACAAAATTATTAATTAATAATAATTGCATTTAAAATTGTTGATTTTAAACGTTATTGACTTAACAATGTTTAACTGTGAAGACTTACAATTTCAAAAAAATTAAAACATTGAATATGTATTCGCGCAATGATAAATTCTTTAATTTCAAGCGCTATTCATTTCAAATTAAAATTTGAGAACTTAAATTGAGAATGAAACAAAATTTTAATTCTTTCATTACATCCAACATTCAAATTAAATTACGAAATTCTTTGAAATAACAACAAAACAAACGAAAAACAAAAATCGCGGCTCGGATCGTGCGATTTTTTTGAAAAATGTAACTAATCGACGTTTTTCTCTCAAGTTCGCTATACTTAGTTTCTATTTTAATCACAATTTAACTTTTAACATTAAAATTTGAAACTAAAAAAATAGTATCATTTTAATTTAGAGTATTAAAAATTGAATCACTAAAGCGTTATTCTGAGAAAATTTCTAATCGATAGCTTTGGAAATTGAACTATTTCTAATTTCATTGTATCCGTATTCGAAGTTTTAATTTTTTCGAATTCCTAGCCATAACAATTTGGAATTTTCAAGTCAAAAATGTTTTAAATCGTTTAATTTAAAATTCAATTACCGCCTCCAAACTCTTATCTTCTGTTCCTATTTTTTAAAGAATTCATATTATGTTCCCTTATTTTCAAGGAACCTCCCCCTTTTTTTCGTTTTTCGCTTGAATGTAAATTGAATTTATAGAACCCAATTAGGAAATGCTTCTATTATTTATGTAAAATTAATTGTTTTATGTTAAAAATTCGACTATTTTGTTAAAAATTTAATTGTTTTGTTGAAAATTTCACTAAATTGTTACAAAGTCATTTTTAGTTGTTGAAAATTTAACGGGTTTGTTGAACGTTTATCTTTTTGAATAAGAACATTTTTCCCAATGGATAGAAAATTCATTTGTTATGGAGGAAAACTCTTTTTTTAATGCATCTGTCCTCGTTGAAAATAAACTTTTTTTTAAATTCGTCTCTGTCGATTGAAAGTTCAACTATTTGGTTAAAAATTATTATTTTTAAAATTTTTTTGTTGAAAATTTAACTTTTCCCTAAGAAATCGTGTTTTTGGCATGACAAATCAGCTATGGTTAAAAATGTATCTCCATTGTTTGAAAATCCAACTATTTACTTTTAAATGTAAATATTTGGTTAAAATTTTGTTGTTGGAAGATTCAATTGTTTTGTTAAAAATACGTTTTTTTTTTGTTTGAAAATTATCCATTGGTTAAAAATTCGATCTTGCAGGCTGCGAATTTTACGGTTTTTGTAAAAAAGTTGTCTCTTTGGATTAAAAATTCAACTATTTGTTTAAAAATGCTTTAGGTTGAGACTTAATCTCTTTCATTCTAAATTTCGACCATTTGGTTGAATATTTAATTATTTTGTTCCAAAGACATCTTTTTGGTCAAAAATTTAACTACTTTATTGAAAATTCGTGTTTTTGGATGGATAATTTGTCCTTACGTATTGATAATTCACCTTTTTTGGTTAAAAAATCATATCTTTCTTTGTTGTTAAATTTCAATATTTGGATGAACATTCATCTTTTTATTGAAAATTATCTTTTTTTGTTGAGTTAAATCTTTTTTTTGTTGAAAATTCCACCATTTGGTTGACAGTTCATCTTTATTGCTGAGAAAGTCATCTTTTTTTTTTAAATTAACTTTTTTCTTGAAAAGTCGTCTCTTTTGACTGAAAGATTATCTATTAAGTTGCTTTTTTTAAATCAACAATTTGGTTGAAAATGATCGAATGTTCAACTACTTAGTTGAAGTTTAATTTTGTTTTAAAAATTCGACCGTTTGGTTGAAATTTCATCCTTGTAGATTGAAAATTTAACTATTTAGCTCAAACTTCAATTAACTCGTTAAAAATTTCTCTCTTTTGGTTCAAAGCTCTCTACTATTTTATTGCAAATGAAATTTTTTAATTGAAAATTATATTTCTATCTTAAATTCTTTTTTAAGATTCTTTTTGTTAAAAATTCGTCTTGTCGAAAAAAATTAGTCGCTTCAGGTTGAAAATTCAACTAGTTTGTTAAAATGCAGTATATTTTCACTTGAAATCTTAGGTTTTTAAAGCGTATTTATATTAAATTCTATATTGTATTTATATTAATTTTATTTTAAAAAATGTATTTGCATTATTTCATGACAAATCACGCTATTTCTTTCCCTGTTTTGAGAGTATTTCGGGCTTCGAAGTCTAAATTATTAAAAAATAAATCATTTCAAATTTAAATTATACAGTTTTAAACTTAAGAACTTATTTATTGAGAAGTATTTGAAGCTTAAAATATTAAAAATGAATGTTACTTAAGTTCAAAATGAGTATAAACCTCTCTTATTTAAAAATAATTGAAGATGACATGTTTGAAAGTTCAGAAAGGATTATTTTGAACCCAAAGTAACAATCTTTCAAGCTTTATTTTCATTTTGCAAAGAATATTTGGAAATCAAGAAGAATCATGTACTCTATATTCCTAAACTAATAAAAATATTCTATCAGTCATTCAGTCTGATACTGATTATTTTCATTATCTTTAGAAATTTGATGCGACTTCTTTCGAAATTCCGTGTGACTTTCTTTGTAATTTTATGCGGCTAATACGAATTTTTTAAAGCAATCTAGTCGATCCGAGAATTGAAATATAACGATCAAATTTAAATTTAAACGAAGAGCTCGTTCGATTCGAGCCCTGAAAGTATTGAATGTGACTAAAATCCTCTTTTTTTCTCAGATTTCTCTCTGGGTTCCTATAGTCTTCGTTATAATTTGCGCATTTCTCGTAATCGTTCCATGCTACGAACGACCTTTCGAAGTTGGAATGGGTGCGCTTATTACCTTGTCAGGTATTCCTGCCTACTTATTTGGCGTTTGTTGGAAAAATAAACCAGCCAAGTTCCAGGAGTTTAACAGTAAGTATTTTTTATAATCCTAAATATTTTTATCGTACAAGGTGTCTACTGTACCTAGATAATATGGAGTACCTGTAATTGTCAGGAAATTTTAATAAAACTGGAAAAACCTGGGAATGTCAGGAAATTTCTTTTCAAGCCAAGGAATTTTTTTGAGAACGAGCCTAATCTTTTGTTTTAAATTGCCACATAAAATTTAATAACAATAATTCTTAATTTGTAAAAGTAGCTTGATATTACTGTATTTAACTATTTTATTTAAAATTCGTTAAATTTGTTGGTTTGAAATTAATTTTTTTCAATTGAAAATTTAACTATTCTATTTTTTGTTGAAATTTTCTTTCTTGTTGGTAGAAAATTACATATAAATTATAATTATATATAAGTAACCGTTTTTTAGTTCGTGAAGATTCAATAATAAGTTTAATTAAAAAAACTTTGACGACTTAAATTGAAAGGTATTCTTAAATAGATTAGCATCATCGAATAATTAAGTAATTAAATAATGCAAAAACACATAATTAATCGTTTCTTGCATTTGTTTCTGAAGACCATGAGTTTGAATAATAATTTTTGTTCGTCCTTCCCAACCTACAATAAAGTTTCCTTTTTTTTAATGTAGTTTTTAATTGATAGAAAGTCTCCTTAATTTTTTGAGATTTCATTATAACCATATTTATTGTTTTTTAAATTTGACTTACAGAGAAAAAATTTTCTGACTTGAAAAATTTCCAATGACAAAGTTTTTTATTTTTGATTTTACTCTACGCATTGTACCGGAATGTAAAGGATTGAGAAAAAAGTTTCTAATGAAATAAATTTTCAGTTCGAAAAAATGCTTTTTAGCTCAATGTTATTTTAATTTATGTGGCCCGTAAGACATCAAGAAAAATCTATGATTCAACATTCATGAATAATAATTTTAAAACAAAATTTATTTTTATCTTGTACCTTTATCTTCTTTTTATCTTTATCCTCTTCTTACAAATTATTGAATAAATAATCACTGAAAAATAAATAAATGTCCTAACTTTTCAAGTAATAATATTGTATTTTCAAAAACATAGATGAATTTTTAAAAAAATACTTAAATTTTCAACAAAAAGAGGATTTGTTAACAAAATACATGAATTCTCAACCAAATGATTGAATTTTTAACTAAAAAAGGTCAATTTTAAACCAAATAATTAAACTTTGAACTTTTAAACTTTTCCACGAAAAAAAACAACCATTTTCAACCCAAGTGATGAATTTTCATCTAAAATGATGAACTTTCATTGGAAGAGACGAATTTCAAACCAAAAGGATGCATTTTGAACAAAAAAGTTAAACTTTCAACCATATAGTTTTATTTTAAACCAACAATATGCATTTTGAACAAAAACATTTAACTTTAAACGAAATATTTTTATTTTTAACCAAAAAAATGAATTTTGAATTAAAATGATGAATATTCAACTGTAATACTTGAATTTAATAAGATTGATTTTCTACAAAAAAATTTTAAAAAGAAAAGACATGAATTTTCAACGAATTAGTTTAATCTTAAATTAAAAAAGACAAATTTTCAATAAAATATTTGAATTTTGCACTAAAAAAGGTCAATTTTTAATTAAAAATAGAATAGTTAAATTTTCAGTAAAAAAATTTTTTAAAAGAAACTGATGAATTTTTAAATAAATTGATGTCTATTCAACCGGAATGCTTTCACTTTAAACCAAAAAGGTGAATTTGAACAAAAATAATCGATCTTTTACTGGTTATATTTAACTTTACAACTGAAAATCGTTGTTTTGACTAAAAAGATTAATTTCTAGTAATAAAGATGAGTTTTTAATTCAAAAACATACATTGTCAAACAAAAAATTTATAGTTAAATTTTTAACTAAAGTGAATCGAAATACTGTCCAGTTAAAAAAAAAGTGAACAGTTAACATTACTCAGTTTAAAAAAATCTTGTTTTAACTAATTTTCAAAAAGATTGTTACATTGACAACCGAAGCCATAAATTTCCAACTAAAGTAATTATTCTAAAACTGGAATTGCTTAATTTCAAACTAAAAATATGAATTTTTAACCTAAAAGAGTATTTTTTACACAAGAAGATTAATTTTCACCAAAAAATACGAATTCTCAACTAAAAGACATAATTCTTGAACCAGAAATTGAATAGTTAAATTTTAGTTAACAAAAATTAATGCTCAACTATTGAATTTGATTAATTACTTTTAAAATCTTTTTAAGTGTAATTAAATATTCAAACCCGAACAAAAAACTAAACTTTGAACATTGCAATTTTAATTGTTACATTTAAAAAAAATTAATTTACAACTAAATTTTTTGAATTTTGATGTCTGATTAAAATGTATTGTCGTGATTGAAATTAAAAAAAATTTTTAGCAGACAACTCGTTTTTATCATTTATTTTTTCAAAAATTCATCGATTTCAAAGATCTCTGAAATATTCAAAAAGATTTCACAAAGCTCTCAGAATAAGATCAAAATTTATTATATTTAACTGGAATAGTTAAATTTTTAGTAAAAAGAAATTAATTTTCTGATAAAGAAAAATATAATTAAAAAAAAAGCTCATTTTTAATGAGTTTATATTTTATGATTTATATTTTTAATGAGTTAATATTTGAACCAAAAAATACTTCAATTTGTATTTAGTTACGGTTGAATCCAGCCAAAAAATATACATTTCCAACATGAGTTGAATTTTCACTAAAAAAAAAAAAAATCAGTTAAAAGAGTGATAAAATTCCAAACAAAATTTTGAATTTTCATACAAAAAGGTGATTAATTTTCAACAAAATACATTAATTTTGAACTAAAAACGATCAATTTTTGATTCAAAATGGAATAGTTAATTTTTCAGTGAATTTTTTTTTCTTCAAATTAATCATTTATATTCATTTTTATATTAAAATTTATAAAAAAAATTAAGCGCTCTCGAAAAAAAATCCTTGCGTTTAAAAAAAAACAAGTCCTGAAATTCCCAGGATTTTCCTTATATATATATATATATAAATTTCCTAATAATCTCAATTTTACCAAGCAGAGTAGAAACCCTGATTTCATATAAAAGATTATTTCTTCTTTTTTACATGTAAAAACATATTTTTAATTTTTTTCCATTTTTCATGAAAAAATTACCCTATTTTCCCCTTTTTTGAGCTTCCTTTGCGCTGTGAGCCCTGTATTAGACGAAATTTTATATCCGTAAATATTAATGAATTGTGATTTTTTAGCCAAAATAACTCACACAGTCCAGAAACTATTTATGGCTGCCAGAGAGGAACATGATGATTGACTTTGGCTGTTTGATCTTAATTGATGAAGAAATTTAAAACTCTAGAGACTGTCTAGACCATAAGAATCAATTTTTAAGTCAGGAAAGATCGATGTTAATGTTAGTCACAACGACGAAGCAGCAACGTTCAACGACTTATTTTAAACTCAGGATTGAATAGAAATCTCAACTAGAACTCTGGCGGATAGATTTAAGAGTCTAGGTTTTTAATTAGAAAATCTCGGGAGACTTTTGTCTTTTCCCTACTATTTTCTAGTAAGGTTGACTAAGCCTCAATCATTTTTATATTTAGTCAAAGTGAAAAGAGATTATTCGTTTAATGTGAATAATTGCGTTGGTTTGTAATTGTATGATAATTCTGAATTCACTTCAATCCTTACTCTTGACTACTCAAGTACCTTGAACTATAAAAAAGTAGTGGATTTTCAAAAGAAAAAATTTAATTTAAATATGAAATATTTTTGTGAGAATTATATATTTATTTGAGTTTCGTACTTGCTTATGAAAAAAAGTACGTTAAAAATGTGAACTGAATTTTTCATTATATATGTGATTTGAGTTACCAAATAGGAATTTGGCCTCTTGAGAAACCGATTTAGAGACATTTTATACAATTTTCTAAAGTCAAACGCAGGAAAGTTTGATAACTTTCGAGTAGTTACTCTGGTAGTGATTGAGAGGGAAGAATGCATCAGATAGGAATTTTTCTCTCGTTATCTGTGAATCTCAATCAAGGTTTTTTAAAAACAGCTTTATATGTGTTTTTTTACATGTGCTGTATACTGAAGAGAATGATATTGAGCCAAAGAAATTATAATTTGCATGATGCGAATCTGAGTGAAAAAGAGTTTATGATTTAAAAAAGTCTTTCAACTAACGGTATTAGCTCTGTGCACATAATTTTTAAGATTAGATATAGCTGAATGTGCAGTTAATCAATATTTTATAATCTAGCGTTAGGCTGGAAACTCATGTGATCATCTCAGATTCTTTAAAGTATTTATCAAACTTTTATCACTGGATCTTGTTCGTATGAATTTATTATTTATGATTTGCGAATTTTGCGAGCTTTGTTTTTTTGTTCTAATGTTTAACAAAAATCTAACCAAATTGTATACGAGGAGTTAATTACTCAGATTTTTGGTGTACGCCAGATTGCAAGATTGAAAAATATTGCAAAGATTCTATGGATTATAGAAAATCATAGTGTATAAAAAAAATTATAGTACAATCAGCATGAGAATAATTAATAGAAAATTATTGAAGAGATTGATCTGAAAAGTAAAGAAAATACGCAGGAATCTGTACATTCCGTTTATATTTTAAAAGTATCTTTCAGGATATTTTTAGGTTCATTAAAATCTTTAAAATCTGGTCAAATCCATTGAAATTTGACAAATTCACTACAATTTTGATATCTCTTGAAAATCTATAGAATCCCT
Source organism: Druon quercuslanigerum (assembly GCA_010014905.2). NCBI lineage: Eukaryota > Metazoa > Arthropoda > Insecta > Hymenoptera > Cynipidae > Druon > Druon quercuslanigerum. The sequence goes on from JAAAKG020037992.1 coordinate 10,732, forward strand.
TTAAATACCTTGAAATCTTTCAAAATCCTACAAAAATTATAAATACATACATAAATAATATATACATATATATGTAATAATTAAAGTTTTATTATTTTTTTTATTATATTATTTTTTAGAAAACCCTTTAGAATTCCTTGAAATCTTTGGAAAACTTAAAAATCGATTTAAACAAGTATAAATCATTTCAAAGCCCTCAAATATAATTTTAAATTAAATCACTTCATTAAGGTTTTCTAAAAACAAAAAAGTTTAAATCCCTAAAAATCTTTAAATTTCTGGAAATCCTTGAGGATTTCATAAGCAATTCCAAACCTTAAAATCCCTTGAAATTATTGAAATCACTAGGAATCCCTTGAAATCTTTGAAAATCTCAGGAAATTCTTCGAAATTCCTTGAAGTTTTGTTTATATCTTGAAATCTCTTGAAATAGTTTGAAATTATAAAAATCTAGCTAAAAATTATAAATCATTTCAAAGCCCTCAAATATAATTTAAATTAAACTTTTCATTAAAGTTCGCTACAAAAAGTTTAAATCGCTAGAAATCTTTGAAATTTTTTGAAATCCTTTAAGATTTTATGATAATATCCTTGAATCTTTGTCAAATTCCTAGAAATTTATTAAAATGCCTTGATCTTTTTTGTAATCGCTAGAAATTCCTTAAAGCTTGTCTTCTAGTTTCGAGGTTTTAAAAAATCTATGTTTTTGTGCATATTTTTAATCTAGAAATCATTAAAAACGTGCCCTGACATAATAATATCTTAAGTTTTTCTAATCATTTTGTATCCTATTATTTATTTTTAAACGCGTTTTCCCAAAAGTCGTATTTAAAAAAAGTTTTGGTACGACTTCGAATAGAAATATTTGGAATAACGGGTTAGGATACAAGCTTTTTTGACCATTTTTTTTCATTTTCACATCCTTCATAAACTCAAAAAAATTGGTAGAAAAAAGTTCCATTATTTATGTTTAAACGTGTTTTTCCAAGAGTCATGATTTAAAAAAGCTTTGCTCGCGGGTGTTGAAACCATTTATTTTATGTATTTTTTTTAGTCGAAAAATGTATCAAAAACCGATTTTCCAAAGTTCATTAGACATCTCTTTGAAAACTGTGGAAAACGTAAAAATCTATTTAAAAAAAAGGATGAATCGTTTAAAAGCACTTGAATGAAATTAAAAATTTAAACTAAACTTATTCATTACATTTCTCAAAAAAAAAAAACACACACACACTTAAATCCCTAGAAATCTGTAAAATCCCTTAAAATCCTTAGAGATTTAATAATGAAATTCTTGAATTTTTGTGAAATTTCTTGAAATACCTTAAAATCTCTTGAAATTTAATTTGATTTATTTTCCCAGGTTTACTATAAATCCCTTGAAATTTTTAGAAATCCTACAAATGCTTGAAAATCCCTTGAAATATTTGGAAAACTAAAAAATCCATCTAAAAAGGTAGAAGTATAATTTAAATTAAAGTTATGTATTAAATTTCTCTAAACCCCGATTAAGTCCCTAGAAAACTTGGAAATTTTTTAAGGTTTCATAATCTCTTGAAATTTAATTTATTTTCCACAGTTTTTATGTTTTTTATTTTCCAAATATAAAATTTAACAACGAGCCCTTCAACAAAAGAAAAAATTTAAATTAAAATCATTCGTTAAAATTCTCTAGAAAAAATGATGAAATTCCTTTAAATCATTGGAGTATTAATAAAAACCTTTAAATCTTTTGAAATATCTTAAAATCTCTTGAAACCTTTAGAATCGGTAAAAATCCCTTGAAATTTGGTTTCAGTTCGAAAGTTCACTAGAAATCCCTTGAAATCTTCAGAAATCATGCAAAATTCTTCAAAGTACCTCAAATATAATATAAATTAAACTTATTCATTAAAGTCCTGTTAAAAAAAAGTTTGCATCCCTAGAAATATTTAAAATCCCTAAAGATTTCATAATAATATCCTTCAATCTTTATGAAATTCCTTAAAATACATTAAAATCTGTTGATTTTCTTTTTTGAAACGCTAGGAATCCCTTAAAATTCAATTTAATTTATTTTCTAAAGTTCACTAGAAATCCCTTCAAATCCTGCAAAATTCTTCGAAATCCACCAAATATAATTTAAATTAAACTTATTCATGAAAGTTCTGTAAAAGAAGTTTAAATCCCTGAAAATGTTTGAAATCTCTAAAGATTTCATAACAAAATCCTTCAATATTTATGAAATTCCTTGAAATACATTAAAATCCCTTGATTTTCTTTTTTGAATCCCTAAAAAAGTATGAAACATTTAAAAGCCCTTGAATAAAATTTGATCCCTTGACATCCTTGAAAAACGTAAAAATCATTAAAATCCTCTAAAATGTTTCGAAATTCCGTGAAATCAGACATATTTAGAAATCCCATAAAATCCTTTCAATAACCTTGTAATCCATGGAAGTTGCTCGACGTTTTTCGAAATCCCTTAAAACCTCCTGATATCTGTAAATTAAGATTCCGTGAAGTTTTTATGAAATCTGAATAAATTTCGTAGAATCTATGGAAATTCTCTTGAATCTAAATGAAATTAAACGTATTTATTACACTGCTGTTCAAGGTGAAAGCGTACGTGACTTTGCGGTTTAGTGTTATTCTTTTATACCTGGCAATGCAAAAATCAACCTAAACGACTATGTCACTTATGTATATTTTTAATCTTAACGACAGTAGAGGTGCCTGAAAAAAAATCGTTTAAATTTCTAAAAACGTTGTGAAATTCCCTAAAACACTTAAAAAATTATGAAAGTGCTAGCAAGCGCTTCAAATATAATTTATTTTCCAAAGTTCAAATTTAAAATCCTCTCAACTCCCTCGAAATGTTTCAAAATTTTTTAAAATCAGTGAAAATATTTTTAAATTTCTTCAGAACCGATGAAATTTTCTAAAATTAGTTGAAATATTTAGAAAACCCTTAGAATTTTTACGAGATCTGACGAAATCGCTTAAAAACTATGTAGATTTTCTGGAATTTATTGAATTTCATTAAAATAAATCAGTCGGTTGTATTTTCTCTATTTTTTGCATCAACTCTTTTAGTATTATTTATTTCTATACTGATTTTCTTATAATAATTCTCTATGATGATTTTTCTAGAATCGCGAAAAAATTATAATAAATTATTTATAGGATAATAATTAAATTATATAATTATTAGATTATTTATTATATAATATGTCATACAATTATAGGAAATTATAGATCTATACTGAATTATCTATAATATTTTTTTCGTAAAGGGGTGATTACAAGATACTGTAAAAGATTGCAGAGAGTGTACTCCAAATTGCGGGAGTAATTAACCCATCGGTAATATACATACATTATCAACCCCTAATATTTTGAATTGGTATTCAAAAAAAATTAAGGTCTCATCAGAAAAGACAAGATATAATTTTTTGCATGGATATTATAATCACTTGCGTCTTTTTTATGATCTGAGAGAATATAAACGAGTTTTGATACGTGTAAGAAACATTTGTCAATAAATGATGAAGGTAAAATGTTTTTTTTTATTCGCCTATTATAAGTGGTTCCTAGGGTGGCGAATCGGCGCGCGATTTTAAAATCCCGGTTATTTCCCGCTTTTTTCGGTCACGTTTTTCAACTTTTACGGTCAAGCAAAAGTTACATTTTGATATTTTCCGCAAAATGCAAACATTTATTTCATTCACGACGTTTATTATAAAAATATTTTAACAGAACAGAGCAAAACATTGCAAAATACGTGAGTTTTTAAACAAACACTTAAGTTTTCCACTAAAAAATATCAGTTTTTAACAAAAAATGGAATAGTTAAACTTTCCGTAAAAAAAAATAATTTTAAACATACAAAAAAGGGGGTTTCAACAAAATAATTCAATTTTTAACCTAACTGATGAACTTTCAACTAAAATGATGAATCTTTAGCTGGAATGGTTGCATTTTTGAACAAAAAATGAGTGTTTAACTAAAACATTGAACTTAAACTGAATTAGTTGAATGTGCAAATAAAAAAATTCATTTTTACTAAAAATAATAAATTGTCATCCAAAACTTAAATTATTATTTTTTAAATTAATTTTCAACCAAATAAATGAATTTTCAACTAAAACTATGGAATATTCAATTGGGGTCATATAAATTTCCACTTAAAAATGACTTTCCACAAAAAAATAACATTCAACAAGAAAAAAACTAACTTTCTATATACAAAAAAATGAATGTTCAATTAGGAAAGATCACTTTCAACCAAAATTGAATAATTACATTTTAGTCAAAAAATAAATGTTCAACTAAAGAGAAAATTTTTTAACTGAAATCAAGGAGTAATCAAGTAGATCCAAAAAAATAAAGATAAAGTTTTCAATCAGATATAACTCACTTTCAAGCAAATAATTTTATTTCCATCACAAAAGGTAAATTTTCAACTAAAATGATAAATATTTATCTGTAATTCTTTAATTTTTATCAGAAAAAAAGCATTTTTGAAGAAGATTAAGTTTAAAAGAAAAAGATAATTTTCTAAAAAAAATCGATTTTAAACAAAATACGTGGATTTAAAAAAAAAGTAAAATTGTTGAATTTTTATCAAGAGAAGCATTTTTCCATCAAAAATGGAACCGTTAAATTTTAAGCCGAGGAAATTAATTTTTAAACAAACTGATAAATGTTCGAATAAAATGATGAATCTTAAACTCGAATAGTTGAGTTTTTTACAAAAATGATAAATTTTCTAGCATAAAGAATAATTTTCTACAAAAAACACCAATTTTCCAAAAAGTACACAAATTTTTGAACAAAAATATCAATTTTTAACCAAATACGTGACTTTATAACAAAATTTTTTACCAAAAATAGAATAGTTCAATTGTCTGTTAAAAATATAATTCTTAATATAAAACTGATTTTCAAGCAAAATAATTAAATTTTCTAGTTAAATAGTTAAATTTGTAGCCATTAAAGATGAGAGAGATGGTTTTTTCAATTAAAATGATGAGCCTTCAACTGGAATAGCTGAAATTTAAATCAAAAACAAGAGTTTTCAACAAAAAAAATGAACCTTCAACGGAAATAGTAGAATTTTCAAGAAAAGAAAAATTATTTTTATTATAAGAAAGATAAAATGTCAACCAAAACTTAAATAATTAAATTATAAGTTAAAAAATTAATGTTCAACCAAACAGATGAATTTTAAACCAAGAATATTGATTGCTACCAAAAAAGACGAAGTTTTCACTGAAAAATATCATTTTTCTACCAAAAAATTAATAGTTGGATTTTGAGAAAAAAATGAATGTTCAACCAATTATCTTTTTCTTTGAAAATTAATCTTATCTAAAAATTATTCTTGTCCGTTAAAAATTCAAGTATTTCAGTTTTAACTAAAAATTCATTTTTGGGTTGAAAAATGAGCTATTTGATTAAAAAATTGTTTTTTCTTTGGATGAAAATACATTTTTTCCGAAAATGTAACAATTGTGTCCAATAAAATTATAATAATTAAAAACTTCTTTCTTTGGTTGAACATTCATTTTTTTACCGAAAATCCAACTATTAATTTTCTGGTTGAAAAATGATCTTTTTGAGTGAAAACTTCGTCTTTTTTGGTAGCAATTAATATTCTTGGTTTAAAATTCATCTGTTTGGTTGAACATTAATTTTTTAACTTATAATTTAATTATTAAAGTTTTGATTGACATTTTATCTTTCTTATAATAAAAATAATTTTTCTTTTCTTGAAAATTCTACTATTTCCGTTGAAGATTCATTTTTGTTGTTGAAAACTCTTGTTTTCGATTTAAATTTCAGCTATTCCAGTTGAAGGCTCATCATTTTAATTGAAAAAATTAATTTAATTAATTAATTAATTAATAATTAATTAATAATTAATTAATAATTAATCAATTTAAATTTAGTTAAAAAAATAATAAAAAAAAATAGTTACATTTGCAAACGAAGTGATTAAATTTCAACTAAACTTGTAAACCTTTGATTAGATGAGTTAAATTTCAATGATTATTTCAATGACATAATCTAATTTTTGACAAAAAAGACGGATTTTCAACTAAAAAATAATTTTGAAGAATTAAAAAGTTAAGATAAGTTTTAAGAAAAGAGTTTAACTTTTAACCAAGTACTTTTATTTGCAACCTAAATGGTGAATTTTGAACTAAAATGATAAATATCTACCTGGAATTTTCAACTGATAAGAATAATTTTTAGACCAGAAGATTACATTAAAAAAATATATATTTAAAATAACGATATTTTAACTAATAACGTGTATTTTCAACACTTAAGTTGAATTTTTTATTTAAAAATACTAATTTTCATTCAAATTGTTGCATTTTGAACTAGGATTTATCAATCTTCAGCAAAATTGGAACATTTGAACTTTCAGTTAAGGAAAATAGTTTTCAACCAAACTGATGAATTTTCAACTGGGATAGTAGAAATTTTTTTAGAAAAGAAAGAATTTTGAACCATAAAGATTAATTTTCTACCTTAAAAAAATCCACAAAATACATAAATTTTCGATCAAATAATTGAATTTTTAAGTAAATAAAAAAAAAATGGTTGAATTAATTGATGATCTAACAAAAATATATTTTCATATCAAAAAAGGTTTTACGCTAGAAAGCGTGAAAAATATTTACAATTAAAAATAAAAGACTTTCAAGCTACCTTTTACTTTTCGGCTCATTAGATACAAAAATAACAATAGCAAAAAGAGGGAGAAAATAAATTGGCAACCTAGAATATAATAGTTCAATTTTCTCTTTAAAATCTAATTCTACTCAAATAAAATTAATTTTCAGCAAAATAGTTTAATTTTCTACTGGAATAGTTACATTTTTAGATAAAAACATTGACTTTCAACAAAGTAGTGACATTTTTAATTAGAAAAGTGAATCTTCAATAATAAAAAATATTTTTTAATACATGAGTTTAACTTTTAACCAAGTAGTTGGATTTATAAATAAGTAAATCAATTCCGTAACATAATAAACACAATTCTATGACCTACAACTGTAAATAAAGCAGCAATCACTTTTCTAAATTGACCAAAAGTATTAAAATAATGGAAACTTGAATTTTGTTTCGATCAGAACTAAATTCCTGTTTTTTATTTAAATTTTCGGGCATTTCCCGGTCAATAAAAATCCGTTTCAAGTCACCACCCTGATTCCTTGCTGAATAGAAATAGAAACGTTTTGATTGAAGCAAATTAATTTTTTATCTACTTTTTTCGTATGGAATGTTGAAGGTTATATATCCAACAATATTTTACAATATGATAGTAACATTGAAGAATATGTCTAATAAATAGTACACGATAAACACTCTTATTTTACAATAGATCTTGTACAATGCAGCAGCCAATGCGAATTTAATTTAAGATCAGTGAATATCTTCCGGATTGAACATTCCCTGGAAGATAAAAAAAAAGTATATGAGTTGAAGTAATTTCTTTTGGCAAGGACTACTTTGAGTCCATTTTCATAAATACAAAAGGCAACTTTTGTAAACTAAATTCTCATAGCAATTAAGATTTTTATAAGGCAAAAATACCAAGGAACAAAATGAATGAAAAACATAGTTATTACTAATGTTCCGTAGAACAAAACATTGAGAATGAAAGTGCTTTTTTAATATTGCATGAAGGAAACTTTTATATCTATGGTTAATTTACAGAATAAGGAATAAAAAACTTACCTTGGCTCTTCGTAATATGGAGTCTTTGCTGGCATCGTAAGGATGATCTTTACTGGGAATTTCTAATACTGAAGGAATCGGCTGAACGTGACTGTCTATCACGTGTCGAATCATTTCTGCGATCTGCAATTTTCAAGGAATAAAAACCGTTAAATTGTTTTGTTTTTTTTTAATGGAAACTCCTCAAAATTTAAGAGTTTAAAGAGGGCAAATTTCAGGATGCTTAAGGAGCTTGAAAAACTGGAAATCTCCATGAATTTTCGTTGAACCTTGAAAACCTGGAAATCTTGCATTTTTCGTGAGAAATTTGGATGTGATTATTTTTTCTGCTTTGTTTTTAAAACATTTATTTTACTGAAGTTCGAAGAATAATTAAATTTTTTTAGTCTTTTAGCATTTTCATATTTACAACGATGTCAAGATGTTTCAAAGATTTAAAAATATTCAATTTGACCTCAGTTTCAAATATGTATTTGAAGGGATTGAAAAAGATTTCACAAGGATTCAAAATATTATAGATTTCACAAAGATTTGACATATTTCAAATTAGTTTTAGAATTACAGTTCTTTTTTAAAGTCCATCTTTTTTTTTTTACTTAAAGTTAATCTTTGTTAATCTTTGGTAATCTTCCTTAATATAATAGAAAAAGTTTTATATTCTTTTGGAAAAAGGCAAGGTGTGTGGAAAAGTCGTCTCTTTAAATTGAA
>JAAAKG020038003.1:0-19172 GCA_010014905.2 Druon quercuslanigerum
GTAAATAGTTGTAAATATTTGTTAATATTAAGGTAGAAATTTTCTTTCGGTTTATTATGTAAGTGGTATGGAATGGATGTCATGTAAACCCTTAGGGGACACATTATGAATAAAGAAGAACTAAATATTCATTCAGAATATATATTTTAAATATTAAAATTCAAGACTTCATATTCAGGAGCTTAGCGTCCTCCCAACTCCAGCAAAATAATTCTATATCTCCGTTTTGCATCCGACGCCTCAATTCTGTTCATTTTAACTTTTTGGAAATAATTTTTCGCCGGATTGAAAAATAAAAATAAAAGTTGTATCAGATGTGAGACGGAAAAGTTAAATTCCCCGATTACTTAAAATAATACAAAACATTAAAGATTAACCAATCTTTTTGAACATAATTAAAACAGATACATGCTCAAAAGGTTTTGTAAATTACAATTATCAATAACCATACGCTTTCTAAATTTGCGGAAACTTTCATTTGCTTGTTTCTCAAATCAAAAATTCCTTGCATTTATTACAAAAAAAATCGCTCGTATCTAACTACTCTGCAACTCGCCTGCATCTTCTCTTCGATTCGCATCTGGCTCGCACAGGGAACTTCAAACGGACGGGTTTCCGTTCATCCGTCGAATTTTTTCACGAGACGAGCCGACATTCGAGACAAGACGGGATTCGAGAAAAGACATCATGGCGAGACGAGACTTGAGACAAGACAAAATCAAGACAAAAGGAGATTCAAGAAAGAGGAGATCGAGACAATACGAGACGAGGTACTAAACAAGACCGGATTCGAGATTAGAGCAGATTTAAGACGAGACGAGATTCAATCTAAGATAATAATAATCAATTCGACTGAGATTATAGTTGAGACTCGAGACTCCATCGTATTTTTTAACGGGACGAGATTCTGGACACGACGAGTCAAGACGAGACGAGAGTAAAATTTCGTTAATTTTTATTATTTTTTTTTGTGTTTTAATTCTCTTCTGGCCCGCACAGCAAACACACACTCGTAAATAACTACTTACTTTCCGCACTTGTAGCACAATTTAGTAAAATTTTTCGTATATATATTTTGCTTGTATCGTATCGAAAAACGATAAAAGATTTTAGGCAAGACGAGATTAAAGTCAATAGGAGATTCGAGATAAACGGGATTTGAGATCAGATGAGATTCAGTACGAGACGACATTCAATTTGATACCAGATTCAAGGTGAGATAAAATTAGGGGCGAGACTCTCGTCGTTACCATAATACGAGATTCAAGACGAGGCGAGACGAGGTAAAATCAAAAGTAAAGAATATGAGAAAAGGTGGGGAGGGGAGGGGATAGGAAGAGGGATTTAAGCGACCTAGTAGGCATATCGCCTCTTTTGAATAATTTTATTGTTGAAATGTAAATTTTGATTGGAAAGAAGCAGGATAGTGGTAAAACAGAGGAGTCATAAAGGCATTTTAGGACTGTCTCCTAAAACTATTAAATTTTTCAGTCATTCAACGAAATTATTCTTCGCTGGCTTCACAACCGTTTTACAATTCGGTACTTCTCTCCCGTTCCTTGCTCGAGCGATCTGCAGCATCCGTGCATCGCGGTCGAGTCGTAAATACCTACGTTTTACCGCCGCCAGGAGAGCAGCGGATGTTACTGCACTCTGCTCGTTTTCCTCGGTTCAGAAGGATCGCTAGAAAGGGACGCCGGAGACAGCTTTGAGTTGACTGAGGAAAGTTTTACCCCGAACTCGCAGTGCGGTTTAACTAACCGATGAAGCCAGCCAACCTGGCTATTTGAATGTTCATCGCGTGCTCGGCAAACCCTTAATCGAAATCGTTCGAGGACTATTCCCCAAAGAGGCCAAAAAGCCAAATAAAAAAGCTCTAATAGTTAAAGTTAGACTGAGTAAGAGAAAAAGATATTTAACTGTGAGTAACTTCTAAAGAGACTTAGAAGACTTTTCTAGACGAGAAAATGTAAGAACCAAGGTAGTAAAACCTAAGTTTAATTCAAAACTTGTAAGAAAACTAGTCTAAGTTTAGGAAAAAAGAAAAGACTCTCAATGCAAGTAAACGAAATATTAATTATAGGGCAGTATGGAAAAATAGCCTACTTCTATTGAAGATTTATGTAATATTTCTTAATCTTCTATAATAAATAATTATTATTTAGGAATTAAACTAAATATTAAAATAGCTACATTGACTTACTTACTTCAATTTTAAATTTAATCGGCTCTCAGTAGTCTATGACCTTCATTTAATATAAAATTGTATTTTTGATGATATAGAATTAGAAAATATTGATTTTAAAAATATACAATTTAAATTTATAAACTTATAAAGAAGTATAATAAGACAAATAAATAAATTTTAAAAAGTTTGGAAATCAAAGATCGAGAGCTTTCAATTTTAAAACTTCAAAGTTGAAGAAATTTAGGGTTTATTTCAAGAAATTTCAAATGTAAATAATCAAAATTACATATTTTTGATTGTCAAAGTTGCATCCGTTTTATTTGAAAATTTCCAAAATTAAAAATTCTTTAATTTAAATTATTTTGAATTTAAAGTTCCAAAATTTTGAATAGTAACAATTGAACAATGCTTAATTTACATATATAGAATTGCAGTTTATTTAATTTTGAAGATATATATTTCAAATGTATGCAATCTTGTACACTTTTTCTAAAATAGTTCAATTTTAAAGTATTAAAATAGAAATTTCGTCTGTTTAAACGATTTGCCATTTAAAATTTTCAATTTTGAATATTTTAAAATTCAAGACGCTTTAATATGCATTGTGGATTACAGAAAACTATCTCATTTTAGGATGATTTTTTTGGAATAGTCCCTTTTTTAAGATTTAAATTAAAAATTAAGCTTGATAGATTTGCAATTTCAAATACTTCAATTGCTAATAGAAAAAATAAGAGCATTGATTTATTTGTTGGATTTCTTACTGTTTTTACATATTTAAAATTGTTCCACATTCAAAAAAAGAACTTTGCAGGAAATTCAAGTTACTGGAATCAGTAACTAGAATTGTGAAAAGTTAATATTTTTTAAAGTGACTGTAGCTGTAATTATTTTATTTTGTAAGGAGCTCTCCCAACACTGCGCCTATGTGATTGTCATGTCGATCTAACACAACATTTTACTTTCAGAGAAAACAAAATTTTATAATATGTCAAACTGACGTATATCAATAAACTGTCAGACTGGGAGGCGATTATGTTTATTATTATATTTCATGTCACTTTACGTTTATTTCATATGTACCTCACTACAGATGTTGTAAGCAAAAAATTGACACCCGCTATGAATTTTGACAAAAAACTGAAGTAATGTGAATTTTAAATTCAAGTCACTTCAGGTTTTTGTTCAAAGAATTTACATCCGTTGTGAATTTTGAACAAAAACTGAAGTGAGGTGAATTTGAAATTCACGTGAAAATAAAATAAATGTGAAATGTAATGTCATAATCGCCGTCCTCGATGGTACGAAAATATTGTGAGAGAAAAGTACGCGATAAGTGAGCAGGAAAATAGGAACTTCTACTTTAAAACAGTGAAGGAATTAATTTGATGATTATTATATTGAAAGAAACGACATTTTTCACTAAATAATTTGTTACACTTTAGAAACGGATTTTCTGTGAAGGGAAAGACCAGATGAGTTGTTATTTGTTACGAATCATACTTTTTAAAATAATACAATAGAGTACTCAACAAAATTCTGATGTTTTATTTTTCTAAAATCCTAGAGCGAAAACTTTTTTCTGATTAGAAGAAAGCTATCAAATATGTGTTTAAACAGTGAATGATAAAAATTTAGAGTTGAAACAGAAAAGTGCGGAAAAATAAAATCCATAAAACTAGAATACATTTGCATAACGCAATGCCGGTTTTTGATTTAAAAAAATACAAATTTAAGGTTTATAAAATTTTTTCACCCACGAAAAGTATTTGTTGGTAATTGAGAAAGAAGTTTTATATTTTATAAATAAAAAAATGTAAGTCATTATCGGGCTCAGAATAAGAAATTTTTTAGCTTTATTATAATTAATGATTTGAAATAACCTCTAAAAATTTTTATTCCTTGAGTAATATATATTTGAACTCTTAAAGAAATTAGCTAAACTTAAAACCAAGAAGAAGAATTTTCAACAAAATAGTTTTACTATTCAACTAAGCCAAATTTGTCACTCAATAGAGCAAAAAAATGTCATCTAAAATGTTAAGTTTTCAAATTAAAAAAAGAGAATTTACAAACAGGTTGTATTTACAACCGAAAAATATGGATTTTCTACAAAAATAATTTAATTTTCGGTCTAAAAAGACGAGAGCTTTCTACAAAATAAGTAATTTTTAAATATAAGAAATATGTATCAAATAGTTGAATTTTTAAACAAGGCGATATTTTTTTAATCAAAATGATTAAATGTTTAAAAAAAAGATACATTTTTAACAAAAAGTGGAATATTATAATTTGAAGAAAAAAAATCAATCAACCAAAAAAAGTACATGTTCAGACAAGAAGTTCAATTTTTGAGCCCAAAAGATGAATTTAGTACCAAAAAGCACAATTTTTTATCAAAATAGAGAAATTTCCCACATGATAGTAAAATTTTCAGCCAAAATAATAATTTTTCAACCAAAATGAATAAACGTATATCAAAAAAGATAAATTTTCAACATATCTTTTTTGTTTCGTAATTGATTTGTTTTTCTGAAAATTGTACTGTTCCATTTTTCGTTAAAAACTTATCTTTTTGTTAGAGAATTAATTATTTTTGTTAAATATGTATCGATTTGGTTTAAAATTTATCTATTTTGCTTGAAATGTGTATTCTTTGGTAAAAAATTCATCGTGCGGGTTCGAAAGTTCAAATATCTGTTTAACATTTTTTTCTAGTTCAGAAATCATAATTTTAATTAAAAAATTATTTCTTTATTCTAAGATTGAACTATTTTTTTAAAAATTCGTTTTCTTTTGTGGAATTTTTTCTTTAAGTGAAAATATAGTTACGGCATTTTTGCTACAAAATTATTTTTTTTGACCTGAAAAATTACTTATTTTGTTAAAAACGTGTCTTTTTAGGTTGAAAATTCAATTATTTTTATAAAAAATGCATATTCTTGCACTTGTAAATAAATATTTTTGTAAAAATCATTGTTTTTAGTTGAAACACAACATTTTGAATGAAATTTTATTGCTCTATTGAGAGACTAATTTTGCTTAGTTGAAAATTAACTATTTTGTTGAAAATTCTTCTTGGTTTCAAATTTAGACTGATTGCTTTGAGAACAAAAAATAATTTTTTGTAACTCGTATTTTTCAAATTTAATTTAACTCTTTTTTACATTTTTGGTCAAGAGTTAATTTTTCGGTCAAAGATTATGACTTTAGTTGAAAACTTAAGTCTTTTTTGAGGATTAATATTAACTATTTCAACTGAAAATGTAATTCTTTTATTTTCAGGTCAAAATGTATTTCTTTTTTCGCAAACTTGTCTGTTTGCTTGAAAGTTCACGTATTTAACGTATGCATTACGTGATATCAAGATGACCAATCATAAAATTAAGTTTGTTTTCATTAGCATTATTGACCTGCTAGATATAAGGCAGTTCATATACCTGTATAAAAAATTCATAACGGTCAAAGATAATAAAAAATTTGGCAGGGAGATTCAGGGATTTTGATATTTTCAAGAGAAACATTTTTCAAAATATAAAAAACATCTAAAGCATAAATTTTTATGCAAAATTTGTCTTCTAACAGAATGCAAACATTAACAGGGAAGTCCAACTTTTTATTGAAAAAACAAAAATCAACCTTAGGTACAATTTTCGTTCCTGTAAAATAAAAGATTTAATCCTGCGAAATATATCTGGTTTTGGTTAAATAATAAAATTTTACATTAAGAAATCTTTAACTTTTGTCAGTTTTATCATGCATTCAAATATGACACACTTTGCTACTGCTCTTCACCTGAAACTGAAATCTTAATCATGTGTGTGAATTAAAAAACATTTTCTGAACCCACTTTTGAGAGAATGATTTGTCTTTTTTCCGTGCATTTAAAAAATATTTAAATTTTAAACTTGGATTAAATTTATTCACTGGCCAGAAAAAAAATTACTACGATTTTTTAAAAATCCGAGTTTTGGACGAATTCATCGAGTGATCTAATAAATAAATATTTGAGTCTATTCAATGTGCATACGAGTATATGTACATTAGATATACATATGTACGCTGTTGAAAAAATTTTAATTTTAATAAACTGTGCTCTGTTCACTCTCATCCCATTTGTTAACACTTTTATCTGACATTAAGAATTTGAGTTTGTTGAAAAAAATCGTTTGGTCGTTTTTCCAAATTTTTAGATTTTCTTCAAATCATACTATATATTAATATTATCCACATGATCACAAAAATACGTTAGAATATATGAATTTGGTGAAAAAGCACCGTATTTAAAACAAATTTGTAATTCTTTGTCTATTGGACTGTTCGCTTCAATAGCTGATGATTATTATTATAATACATCAATATTGCGCAAAGATAGTGATACTTATTTGATGTTATTGGAAATTTAATATATATATATGTATATATATGTGTGTAAAATTAATAACTTTACTGCATTAGGAAAAGTTTGAATAATTATTTTCGAGTTTTATTCCCAAATAGAAATTGAGCGTGATTAGACAATAAAATTGTGTGAGACCTTAAACTCATTTTTAAAATCCTCAACTCAACTACTTATCATTTTTGAACAAAGTCGTTTCAAAATTAAAAGCATTTTTTAACTTTAATTTTAAGTAAGCATTTCACTGAAATATTTTTAAAAGAAAATAATTATTGAAAGGAAAACTGGTGAATGATAGGGACTTGTCAACTTTTGGGCAACTGTCTTTATAGTATAGCTATATAATTTCACGACGTTTTATTAAAATTACAAAGCTAATATGTTGTAGATATTTTTGAGAATTAAAATTTTTAAAGATCTGATTGAAATGCATTTCAATTAATTTTAATTATCAAATTGAAATCGATTTCTGTGGAATTGCTAGTTGAAAAATAAAAAAAATATAACACAAGTTGGTACTCATAATGTTATAAACATACTAAACATTAAAACCACACTGAAAAAATTTAAAAATATAATGTAACTTCAATTTTCAATTACAATTTGTATGTTTTTAGAAAATTAAATTGTGCCTGTAAAAAATGTTTTCATACGAATTCAAGGGAGGATTTCTGAGGGTTTCGGAATCAGACACAACCTTAGGTCATCTGAACAAAAGCAGCAATGAGTCACAAAGAACTATAAAAAACTAAATCTAGATTTTAATCAAAGGAAATTTAATACAATTAATTGTATGGAAATCTAAGGTAATTCAGAAATAATTAAAAGCAAAAAGTAGATAGAATCTATTTTTATTATTAGAAGACCGAAATTATGTAGCCAGGACTCGAAGTATGAAGCAGCTTCGAAAATCGCAAAAATAAATAGAACGCTAAGAAATTTTATTAAATCGATTTTTTCTGATAAAGGAGCTCCTTTCGTTCCTCTTGTTCTTTTTTAGAAGAGCGAAAGCAGATATTTTTTCAGAAAAAATTTCATTTAAAAATATTTTAATCCATCTAGTGTGTAAATACGTTAAGAAATTCTCTTATTATCTAATGAAGATACAGATCCCTTGCTAAGAAATTTAGTTCAATAAGGGCATTAATTTATAAAAATATATAACTTTTACTTGTAAATTTGTATAATGTCAATATAAAAAATCAGGTAGCATAGAGCTCTCGAGAACCCCCCCCCCCCCTCAATTATCTTATCTGCCCTATCATTTGCATAGAACTAGTGTGATCATGACTAGTATATATAAGAGTGATACATTTCTGGGATTTTCTCGCTACTATTCAAGACATTTTTTAAGAACCTGTTGCCTATCCTTAGAAAATGAACATTTTTACTGATACTCTGCTCTTACCCTTTCTGGTTTTCCTGATTTCTATTAGTAAGTAGTTTACAATTTTATCTAATTTTATACAATTTCAATAAGGTAACAAACAATTAACATTTTTTTTTATTTAAAGAAGGAACCATATATTTTTATAATTCCAGAACTTTTGTACTTTGAATTTAAAGTATTGTAATGCAGATTTTTTTATTTTGCAAAAATTTAAAGCTATATTCTATAGTATTCTCTTTCATAGTTTAAAATTGTTTATTCTGACTTTTACGAATTTTTCTTCGTTATAGTAAATTTATTTCCAGTGTTTTTCAGCATAAAACCATTTTTTTAATGAGGACTTTAGACCTGATTTTGTGCTAGGTTCTCAATTTAAGGGAAAATAACAGGAAATATTTTTCTTCTTTTGCAAATATTTCTACAATTAGAATTAATATTTAAAATAATATTTTGTACACTTAACATATTTAACATTAATATTTGTCTTTAACTGAAAAGTTAAAGAGAAGCTAAAATTTTCAGAAAAGCCCGAAACTTTTTAGCATTTATCTAAAAATGATGGCTATTAACCATAATAAATTGTTTGAGCAATCATATTTGTTAACTCGCATTAAATTTTATTTTACCCAGTAAAAAGTGGAAAAAAGTGTTAAAAACGTAGAAAAAACAATGACAACAATCATTTTATAAATATTGTGTTTTTTTTGTAAAGTTTCCTTGAACTAGTTACTGAGAGTATTTTTGTTTGAATTATTAGGAATATTTATTTTTTGTTTCTAACTGAAATATTAAAGAAAAGCTGAAAATTTCAGGAGAAAAAACTAAACTTTTTAACATTATTAAAAGAGTGTTCATGCGAGTATTTCACATAGTTTTGCGAAATATAGAATCATTTATTTTTAATAAAAATTTTCACAATCAAAATAAAAAAATCTGTGTTGTCGTACAATTTATTCTAGAACATGTGTAGACGTTTTTAAGATGTAAAAATGTTTATCTTGTGGAAATTTTCTGAAAAATTTTTCTTATGATGTTATTTTTTACGATTAAAACAAAAAACACGCTTCCTATGAAATAACTATTTCTAAAAAAATTGATGATTTTGAAGGCTTGATTTTTTTTCTTATGCCGTTTTTCCAAAAATTTTATTGAAAACATTTTTGATCTTATTTTTTACAATTAAGAGAAAAGCTACAAGTCCAATTAAAAAATGAATAATATAATATAATATAATATAATATAATAAAAATAATAATTTGACCTCAAAATGAAATTTTGGATTTTGATTTTCTTGTAGGGCTTCAAAAATCAACTTTTTTATATCGTGCGTTGATTAGCTTCAAATTTACATTTTCGTTTTTTTTCTCACATATTGAAAATGTCTTTTCTGTTCATACACTTACAAAGTGCACTATAGGGCAATCGAATCCGATTATTTTTTTCAAATTGCACAGTTTTTACAGACTACTACGACAAAAACGATGACAGACAGACACCAACGTAAGAAATAATTTTTTCTGGCTCAGGCGGCCACAGAACGTCGACATTTGATGGAATCCGTGAAAGTCATTTTTTACATAAAATGAATACCTTCCCATTAGAATGAGGATGTGAAAATAGTAAGGGCATATTTAACCAGAATTCGGTTTGATTTAATCAGCTATTTTTTGAGTCTACATGCATCTATTTATCACTAGAGTAATTTGTTAACGGTTTCAATGAATTTTATATCTTTATTTTCTTGTTACAGAATTAAGTGAACAGTTAGGGGATGCTCCACAGCCACCTCTACCTCCACCTCCACGTCCACCTCGAAGAACAATAGCCAGCTACATAGGTACACCAGTAATCACAAATGGCGTTTTGATAGGTTCGTCGCACCCACGGCCAGCTGGCACATACTTCCACCCTATAGCAACACTTGATCAGGTACAAGAGCGATTCCGCGCATTACAACGACAGCAACGACCGCCAGCACCAGGACCAACACAACCACATTCACGACCACCACCACCACCACCATCTAGCCAGTCATAAACTTATGTAAATTTCAGTAAAATTTGGGAAAATAAAATGCCATGATTAGAACTGTCAAATAACTTTTGTCTTAATTACTTTCAATGTGGTCTTATACCACTAAACTGCGTTATTGTAGGCACAAGGTTCAAAAAATAAAATTGAATGATCAATGCCTTGATTGTAACTTACTGAACAATCCCAAAGATTCATCATTTTAGTTAAAAGTTATTTTTTTGCATAAATAATCAAAGACCTCGTGAAAAGTTGAAGTACTTCGTGAAAAATAAATTTTGTTGTTAAAGGTTTATCAGTTTAATCAAAAACTCATGCCTTTGATTGCAAATTTAAATATTAGGTTAAAAATTAGTTTGTTTGTTTGAGAATTTTCTTTTTTATCTTCAAATGAGTCTTTTCTATTTATGGTTACAAGTTGGTATTTTTATTTAAAATGGTTTTTTCAACAGAAAAATCAAATATTTTGTTGCAAATTCATTAATTTTGTTAAAAATTATCTGTTGTATATATTTAACGTCTTTGTTGAAAATTCATATGTTTGTTTTAAAACTCAACTCTTCGGTTACAAATTAGTATTTTTGTTAAATTTAACTGTTTTCTGCGTAAGTTAAAATAACTCTTGGTTGAAATATCCATTTTTAGTTGAAGGTTCATAATCTTAGTTGGAAAATAAACCCTTTGGTTGTATATGAACTTTTTTGTTAAAATTCGTTTTATTGTAAAATTAATTCTACTGGAAAGGTACACTTCTTCGGTTGAGAATGAAACTAATTTATACCAATGAAGCATTTCTTTAGACATCTGAAATGTTGTCTTTGCATAAGTATGTACTTTTTTAGTTAAAGGAAATGTTTTAATTTATCAGAAAAATTTAAAGATTCATAACAAATACAAATTTATTTTAACGGAATAATTATTTGCCTAAAGTAAACATACATTAATTTGGCGGAAAGAAATTTTTCCTTTAATGTTCCAGTACACTTTTCACTAATACTGCTATATGCACATGTTTCTAAATTGGATGCTACACAATTTCTTTATTTCATTAAAAATTTCTATTTTTCACATTTTTATTTCTATACCATTTATTTTATTATTACATATAGTTCTATGTAAATATATTTTTTTTTATCAAGTATGTAGTTGATTTTTACTGCCGAATTAACATAGATATCTCAAATGATCGAATAATTGATTTTGTCATGAATGCAATAATTGTATTGAAGGAAAATCATTTTTACAAATTTTGCTGAAAGATTAAAATTTTTATGGATGCTGAATATGGATACTTCATTAATATATAGGTCTGTAACCATCCAATATTGATCCATTCCATTTTTAAGTTTGTCAAAAATTCTTATTTTTCTTAATCTTTTTCAAACAATGAGAAGGCAGTGTTTTTACATTGCAGCCAGATTAGGTCACGTTTACAATTTCATGATACGACCTTCTTATTGTTTCAACAGAGATAAAAACATTACACCATTACATCGTTTCATTAAACTTTTCTATTTTTCACGGTTGCCATATTCTTCACTTTTAAAAATTATTATATACAGCTTAAATAATTATATTTTGATGAAGCAATTATTTTTTCACTAGTGAACTAGAAAATATTGTGACAAATCGAATAAGTAATTTTCTACCAATTTTTAGTATTTATTTTCCTAGTTACTGATAAAGAAATTCGTTTTAAAAATAGTGTTATTGTCTGACGATATTTTAAAAATATTTAACTTACTGCATATTAGCCTGAAACATACGAAAATTGAATTAGGCCTGAAAAGTACATATCAAGCTCTCTGGACTAATGATAATAAAATAATTGTAAAAAGTCCAGTTCGATCTTACTGCGTTGACTGCAAAGAATCTTCACTTTCCGATTCCTGTTACCTAATTATAAATATATTATAAAATGCTTAGCATACAAAAATGTCAGTGAATAAGCTGACGATTTTTTTCCAAATGATATAGATGTCTTGAATTTTTCGTATTAGAAATATACGTAACTTCTTTTTTTTCTTTTTTTATCAGTATGACTTTCCTTATCAAACCTGCATGAAAAGGCAATTTATAACTGATTAGTTGACACGGATCTTTTTTATCAACTAATTAAAATGTTGCAACAGCAATTCATTGAGTGAACTTTTCATTCAATTCGAAGATCTATTTTTGATTTCAAGATGACTAACCGCGATATCGATAATGTAAATGTTTTTTTTAGAAATCTATTCTTCAGTACAAATGTGCCAATATGTCAATCATTCTCTGAAAAATAGGTGCGTCATGAAAATCTCGGAAGCATCGCTGTCACTTTTCCTTAATGCTGATTGGGTAACTTTAACAACTCGAAGGCAAGAATATTGCCAAATTTACACACACAATCAAGAACATCATATTTGTGTGGATAATAGAACTGAAAAAAATTAAATATTTATTAATGTAAAATTTCATTATTACATTCTCAAGTGAAACAATTATTTTTAAACAAAAAAGAAAATTTCTAACAAAATAGTTAAATTTTCAACCAAGCTCATAAAACTTTTATAATAAAATGAATTCTCAACCAAAAGCATTATAGTTAATAATCTTATAAAAAAATATTTGAATTAAAAAAAGTTTAATTAAAACAAAAAGTATGCTTTTTTACTCAAATAATTAGATTTTCGATTTAAAATAAGCCAAATTTGAGCAAAATTAATTAATTTTTTTACTGAAAAAGATCAATTTTTCAGTAAAAATTTAATAATTATATTTTTAGCGAAATAAGGTTCATTTAGGAAAATAAGATAAATTTTTAACAACATTTATTAATTTTTTAACTAAAGAAATAAGCTTTTAACGGAAATGACGAATCGGCAATAAAAAAATATTTTAACCAAATAGTTGAACTTTTGTTCCAGAAGATGATTTTTTAGCCAAAAGAACACAATTTTTTAACAAAATATGTTTTTTGTTTTGCATCTATATTGTGGTTTATATAGGAATATAAAAAGATAAATTTTCGACATGAAATGGAATAGTTAAATTTTTTATTAAACAATTAATTTTTAAACAACAAACTTATCTTTAATCAAAGAAATTAAATTTTAATCCAAGGGTTTAATTTTTTTACCTATACAGAATAATTTTCAATAAATCACATTAATTTTCAGCCAAGTATTTTAATATTTAATGGATTTTCAGCTTGATGATTAATTTTCAACCAAACAGGTTAAATTTCTACCAAGAATAAAACAAATTTTCAACAAAATAGATAAATTTTAAAGTAAAAAAGATAAATTTTCAACAAAAGTTAAATGAAGTGTTTTCAGGCAAATTTTTAATTAACAGAATCATTCGAAAGAAAAACTAATTTTCAGTAAAAAATATTAATTTTGAACCTAAAGGAATTAATTTTTAACAATTTTCAACCAAAGGATTTTAATTCTGAACGAAAAATATAATCTCACACTTTTAAAATAAAAAGAATTGACTCTTAACCAAAAGACTATTTAACAAAAAGATGACTTTAAAAATTATTTGAATTTTTCAGAAAATGCATTAGCTCTTAAAGCAATAGAGAATAATTGTAAGCCAAAAATATAAAAGTATAATTTTAAATGAAAAAGAATTCAGCCTAAACTAAACAAGGAGGCTTCTCTATCAAAAATGATATTTTTTAACTAATAATGTAATTTTTCAGGAAATAATTAAAATTTTAGCCAAATACTAGAATTCCCAACGAAAAGACATGGATTTTGAACACAGCGAAATACCTATATTACAGACCTCACTTTATCAGATCATTCAATTTTCTTTTCTTGAACCTGAGTTTTTTTAAAAATAAAATATCGAGCTGAAACGTTAGAGAATGTATTAGAGAACAATAAACTACGTTAAAGTACTTCATTTCGGTAGAAAATTCACTAAAAATTAGGTTTACCCGATTTCCTCGGCCGAATATACGGATACCTGAATACACACACACACACACACACACACACACACATATTTATAAATATATATTTATAATACTTGACTTGAATAACAATATTACACACTCGTTATCAGTAAATTAGTTTGTGTCTTTTTTTAACAATCATATTTGTAATATCTTATCGATAAAACATTTTCACTTCGAATTGTATTTTTTTAAAGACCTGACTTTCCTGAGCAAGAAATTATTTTCCGTGCGCTGTAAATATTTTCTAAAATCCGAGCATGAAAATTTTTTGAAATTAAACTGAACTATCAAAATATCGCGTACAAAGGATACCTCCAACAAATTTCGTTCCTTAGACCACTGAGAAGCCATCAGTGAAAAAATGCGCTCACAATTCGCATTATAACCAGGAATGGTGAAGAAAAATTGAGCGATTTTTAATATTTCTGTGAAAGTCGTAATATTGCTCACCAAAAAAAGGCGCAAAATTTCGAATTACTCGACTGTTGAAAGAATTCATTTTCTTTTTCTTTCAAAAACTTATTGAGGTGAATTATTTGGTCATGCAGTTTTGAATCATCAATAATGACTTTTTTTGTCCGCAAATAAATTACGCTATTTTTGACAGATGAATATTCCACTTTTTTTTGTGATTTGAAATTCATCCATTTGAAAACGCGTAATCCTGCAAGTGATTCCGTCCATTTTTCTATATATTCTTCTGCTTTTTTGTATACATTAAAAACTTGCTCTTCAAAATTATCGCACTCTTTGTCTCGCCTTCTTTTCTGAGTAAGGAAAGGGCACTTTTTACTTTTAAAGTCAAAAATCTATTTTCGGATCTTTCACATAATGTCTTCAGTACATTGTCAATAATTTCCAAAACTTCCAACACGCTGTTGGATTCTTTTTCGATTTGTGAAATTTTTTCATACAAAATATTTATAACCGAATGGACGAAGAACAGATACATTTGTGAGAAATCGCTTTGAAAAAATTTTTAAATAATTTTTCGTGGCTTTTCTTGAGAAAGAAAATATGACTTTAAAGCCAAAAACAATTTTAAAACTCGTTCAATCGCAGGAAGCAGACTCAAAATCATCGTCTTTCAATGTGAAAGAAGGTTCTGATAGTCTGTTTCGACAAATTCACAGAACTCTTCAAACTCGTTTTTTCTCACTGTATAAATGGAAAAATAATTGAATATTTTTACAATTATCGAATCGATATCAAATAATGCAACCTGGTCCAAACCATGGTGGGCTCCATTGTTCAGAATATGTGCTGGGCATCCGATGCCAATCAATTCTGAATTAATTTCATTTTTCAAACGAGCAAAAATATTTTCATTTCCCTTACGAGCAACCCCACCAAAATTAGTATTATTATTATATATTGTACTTGGTAGAAATGTTTACAATTAATTCAGAGACAGTTTGAGACTTTTCATTTCTCGTGTCTTGCAAATTCAACAGTTTTACTTGAATACCATTTTGAGTGTGGTCAAAGTATTAAACAACTATGGGAAATATCTTGATAATCCCATGGTTACTGCTATCCGTCCTGATGCAAACATATGGAGCATTTGCTAAATCTTTAATTAAAGTCTCGATAGCATTAGCTGCCAACACACCACTCACAATAGCTTCTGTTTTGGTACGAGCCAAGGAAATTTTTTGAGCAATCTTAGAATCAGGAGAAATGTTTTGTAACAATGTTGCAGTACAATCCATATATTTGAAACTATAGTGGTGTTTATAGTGTGGAAAGCAAGCGTCGCCTCCGCAGTCCAAATTTTTAGTACAAGCGGTGTTTCCTTTTGAATTAGAAAATCCGTCACTGGTTTAGAGTATCCTTTTTTTGTGTGTTTCTGTTGCTTGTTGGTTATCATATGGCTTTCCAAATAACTTGTTCCTTTTTTATAAAAAATTACAACTAAATAGTAAATTTCGATAATTTCGACAAAGAATATAATTTAACCATCTATTTTCTGTATTCAAGATACATAACTATTTCCAATAAACCATGTTGTTACATAACAGTGTCAAATAATACTGTTGAATATTCCTGATAAATACGGATATTTAAGAATAAATTACAAACCAGAATTTCATATATAAACAAATGCAGTAGGTGGACAAATTGTACACAAAGCTTCATGCTCATTTCTACCGTTTTCGAAACATTTACAATTCTTTTTTAGCTCATTACTAAGTTTACATTTCATTTCCTCTTTTCTTTTGCCTTGACAGTAACGTCAGTTTTAGGCAGTTCAGATTTTGCAATAGTTTCAGGCTTCGTCAGAGCCATTGCAATGTTTGTAAAATCGAGTTACGTTACGTTTTAATGATCTATTTATATTTTCAATCGACTAATTTACGTGAATGACAGCCTGTCATATTAAAATGAGACAAGCAGACAGAAGATATATATCATATATAATTAGGGGATTCCCATGGATCTGCAACGCGTGGCGACGTAGCTACATGGAAGGCCACCTTTAGACAGCTAGTATCCACACGTATAAAATGATTACTGAATCTAAAGACTTTGCTATGACTTACATCTTAAACTATGAATCCTAGTAATTTCAGCGCCGCCTGATGGCCACAACGCAAACTAGTTAGCTATCTTGCTAGTTTTATTTATCTCTTTTCTCTCTCGAATCTAAACAAAAGAGAGTAAATGCTACTCGTCACTTTAAGTAATTTTTAAAATTTCTCAACTTATTTATTATTTTGAATTATTCCTATAAAATACGGACATTTCTATAAAAATACGGACGATACGGTCAATTTCAGCGGCTTTATATTGATTATACTGATTATATTTACTGATTATATTTACTGATTATATTATAAAGTTATACGTTTATACTGATTTTGTGTGCTAATAGCGAATCAAGTTTCCAATTTGTCTGTATTATTGCCTACGTGAGGCCGTGGTGAATTATAAAGTTCGGTAATAAATTAAAAATTAAAACAGATGAGTGATTTTCAGAGTAAGTGTTGAAATGTACCTAATTCAATCGTATGTGACAGCTCAACCAAATATAATGGAATTTTTAAACTAACAAAGGTACATTTTTACATAAAAATGCAATAGTTGAACTATTTAATTTAAAAAGACATAATTCTAATTTATAAAAAAAATTCTCTGTAAAAAATGGAATTCTCAAAAATAAAAATATCAAATTTTGGTAAAAAATTTCCCACAAAAGTACAAGAACTCTCAACCCGAAAGTAAAATTTTAAAGTAAACTAGATTCATTAAAAAAAGCGAATTTTTAACAAAGTAGTATAGTTTTAAGAAAAAGTCGAATTTCTACATACAAAATAACCATTTTCAACCAATATATAAATAGGTACATTTTCAGTTACCAAATTAATTTTTGAAACAAAAAAAAAAGACTTTTGAACAAAACAGTTCAATTTTCCAACCAAAGAGATAAATTTCTAACTAAAATTTTGAATCTTCAAACAAAAAATGAATTTTTAAGAAAGACGTACAACTTTAAAACTTAGTTGTTAAATTTTTAATTAAAACACGATTTTTAACCAAAAGAATAATCTGCTACCAAAAAATACGAATTTTTAATAAAGTTCAAGTATTCTCAACTAAAAACTTGAATTTTTGAGAAAAAAAAGTATTAATTTTTTTTTATTTTTAAGAAACTAGTTCAAATTTAAAACCTATTTCTAAAATTTCTAACCGAAAATATCAATGTGTAAACAAAAATATTAATTTAATAACGAAAAAAAAAAGAATTTCCTCAACCAAAAATTTGAATTCTCTACTAGAAATGAATGAATTTATTCACAAAAAGATGAATTTACTACCAAAAGAGACGAATTTTCCATAAAATTAAAAAATTTTCTACCAAAAAGTCGTATTTCCAACTAAAAGCCTTGCAATTGTTAAGAAAAGGATTACTTTACTTCCAAAAAGGACCAATTTTTAATATAGTTGAAGAGTCCTGAACTCAAAAGTTAAAAATTTAAATAAAAGGATAAATTTAAAAGAAGGGATTTATTTACTACAAAAAAGGCAAACATTTAATAAAGTCGAAGAATCCTATGCCCAAAAATTAAATTTGTAACCAAAAAGATGAATTTATAAAAGAGATTAAATTAGTACCAAAAAAGCCGACTTTTTCATAAAATTCAAGAATGCTAAAACAAAAAGTAGAATTTTTAAGAAAGTAAGACATTTGTTTTTTTAATTTTTAAGAAATTAGTTCAACCTTAAAACCTATTTGTTAGAGATGAGTCTACAAAAAAAAATATTAATTTTCTACTGAAAAAATATTAACCAAATTCAAGAATTCTCAACCAAAAAGTTGAATCTTCAACTAAAAAAGATTAGATTACTACTAACAAAGACAACCTTTTAAAAAAATTCAAGAATTCGTTACTAAAAAATTATATTTTTAAGAAAATAGTTCAACTTTAAAACCTATTTGTTAAAATTTTATCTAAAAAGGTGAATCTGTAAAGAAAAAGATTAATTTTCTGCTGAAAAAAAATTTTTTAAAACTAAATTCAAGAATTCTCAACCAACAACTTGAATTTTCAACAAAAAGGATGAGTTTTTGAATAAAAAGGCGGATTTCTAATAAAATTCACGAATTTTCTAGCAAAATATTAAATTATTAATCAAACAGATGAATTTTTAAACTAAAATATTAATTTACTACAAAAAACGCAAATTTTTAATAAAATGCATGACTTCTGAACTAAAACCTTGAAGTTTGAACTAAAAAGGATGAAATTTAATCTAAAAACATATATTTTAAAACTAAAATATTAATTTTCTACTAAAAAAAACAACAAATTTTTATTAAAATTCAAGAATTTGTTATCAAAAAAATTACATTTTTAAGAAAACCTATTTCTTAATATTTTAACTAAAAAGATGGATTTGTAAAGAAAAAGAAGAAAAAAAAAAGAAACAGAAAAGAAGGATGAATTTTTTAAAGAAAATTAATATATTACTACACAATTTACGAGTATTCAATTAAACCAAAACCCTTGACACAAAAATTAAATTTTTAACCAAATATATGAATTTATAAAAGAGATTATTTTAGTACCAAGAAAGACGAATTTATAATAAAAGTCAAGAATGCTCAACGAAAAAGTAGAATTTTTAAGAAAGAAAAACATTTTTTTTTTTCATTTTTAGGAAATTTGTTTAACTCTAAAACCTATTTTTTAAAGATCAATGAAAAGATTAA
>JAAAKG020038014.1:0-19171 GCA_010014905.2 Druon quercuslanigerum
CCAGACCAGGACCACACTAGAAGTAGGGAAAACTTTCGAGGACCCCACCAAAACCCCATCCAAATTTCTGCACGGGATATGTAACAATAATTAAAAATAAGTCTGTCGCATGCAATAAGAATATACCGAAATGAAGATATATTTACAGGATTCTAGAAAATTTAATTACATTCTAAAGAAGATACTACAGAAGATTCCAAAATATGCTAGAAAATTTGAGAAAAAAGATTAGGTTTATTAGAGAAAAAATTTGTGAAAAAATTTCAGAATTTCTTTAAATATCCTTGCGCGCTTTGACAATTGGTATATTTCGCAAAATTCTATATTTTTTTTAGAAGTATATAGAATATTATATAGTGTATCATTTCAGAATGTTCCAACAAAATGTATTGCAAATTTTAGGACTGGTAGAAAATTTCATAAATAAAGAATTTTCAGTAAAATTCTAAATCATTATAGAAAATTAAAACATACTCCAGAGCATTCCACCTAATATATAATTCCTAAAGAATAATAATTGATATCACAGTTTTTAACATTCTAGAATATTCCAAAAAACTCACGCAAACTTAGGAAGTGTCGAAAAAATTCTAGAATTTACAAAGAATGTCATAAATTAAGAATATTTTAAAAAATAAAAAATAAACTTTTGAAATATTCTACAATATTCCAAATATTTAATAATTTGCATGCTTCAGTATTCTAGAAAAGCGCAAGACATTCCATATTTTGAATATTATATTGCGGATTCTAGAAAACTTCGACGCGTTTTATAAATCATAAATAATTCTAGAAATAGAATAATATTGAATAAAATTATGCAACATTCCAGAATATTCCAGAATTTATGGTGAATGTTAAAAATAGGTGGATATATTAATATTTTTTAATTAAGATATTCCCAATGACTCCAGAATGTTTCGGAAGCATGTTAAATATTTAAAAATTAATACTTCTGAAGCAAGTCAATATTGTAATATTTTGCATGACTATTTTTTAATCTAAAAAGAAATTTCTGATTGGAAAATGTTTACAAAATTCCGATTTTCAAAATTCGATGCCAGCGAAATATGAATATCTTCTGCTGCTGCTTTTTTAATTTGCTCAAAGAAATTAATTTTTGTGAAACTCAGAAACTGTTGATAAATGCTTTGAGGATAGGGAAAAAAGTCTGTAGGCTGAAATCCAAAAAAAATATAATAAAAAGAATTTACAAATCGGTTCTCAAATCAAGAATTTTCAGATATTCTATTATCATTTTTTTATTCAAAAATGTATGTAAAGTTTTTTCTAGTGAAAAATAGTAATAAATAATGATACAAAAAATTGCCTGACCTAAAATTATTTTAAAATGTGCAAACAACATTTTTTTGAGTTGAGTTAAATCAACACATTTTTTGAAAGTGGAATATTTTGAAGCAGAAAGTTTTTTGAACTTGAACCACAAAAATATGTACATATTTTCCTTCCATGCAAACCAGTTTTTCGTGGTGTTTAAAACCTCCTAAAACAGCGATAAAGATCCAAAAGTCAAAAATTCCAACAGTACTAAATACTAAATACTAAATCCTTTTTTGAACAAAGCAAAATAATAATATATTTCTTTGGTTCAGGTCAAAGAAATTTCAGGTTCGACTTATTCAAATTTTTCAATATGCGTGCATATTATATAATCCAAAGATACATGTGTTTCTCACATTTTCAGACAATTCTAAATGGATAAAAATTTTTTTGTTTATAATTTTTAATTATTTCTTCCTGGAGCAAGTTGTACATAAAACAAATTTTCCATAATTTTTGACCAATTAGGAAATTTTTATTGAATTAACAAATCAAAAAAAGATATTAGAATATAATAACCAATTTAAAAAAAGCTTCGTAACTCCGTATTCCTACTTTAATGCAATAACCTTCTTAGCAACTCATGTCTACACGAAATGAGATCCCAGGATGAACATTTGGGAAATTAAAGAAAAACCTCTAAGGTGCGTTTTTATAGTCCCACTTCTTTCAAATTACAAATTGGATTACCATATAAATTTTGTTTGCAATTCTAAAAATGTTGGTAATAAATAGCCCATCAGGTCAGTCCTTTCGAAAAATGGGGGAAATTCTAATCAACATTTTAGTTTTCTGAGAGAAAGGTTTACCTGTTTTTCTGTTGATACAATGACCAAAGGACGAAGGCCATAAGCGAAAGGTTGGAGTAATCGAGGATGGGTCTAAGGTTTTCAGCACATTTTTCTTTTCCATAGAAACGACTGGTTTGCGAAAGTAGAAAGGTTCCTATGGAACTTCAATGCCATTCTGATTGGCCGGCAAGATTCTTCGGCTGACACGATTGCTTCGTGGGCAAAGAATCCCGAAAAAGAGACGCAGAAAGGTCACGGAGAAGAGTTGTTTTCCTTCCTCTATTCTCTCTTTTGGTATTCATTCAATCTCACGTTTCTGCTATTCCACGTATAGTCCAATGGAAACTCACTAGCTGGCTAGAAGAAACGCGAGCATCGATCCCTGTCCAGTGTCCAGTGTCCAACGACGTCCTGCGGCCATTGAATCGAAAAAGTCTGCAAGATCCCCGAAACAATTATATGACCATTCACTTTTTCCGCATCTTTCTTTCTTTTCTCCCCTTTCTTAACTTTTGTTCCCCGAATTTCTGAGGAAGAATGGAGAAAAAAAATTAATAGGTTTCCTTCTCAGATGAAAATACACTGATGTCCAAAAGTTTGGGTACTTTCATATTTTATAGTTGAATATGCCCTGCAAAAATATGACTTACATGTTTCTTAATTTTGTTCTTCTTTCCATGCTCCACTATAAGTTTTAATAGAATTAATTGTTTGAAAACCATTTACAGACAAAAACAATCTGTGAGTAGAATGCTTTCACTAAGCAAGATGCTCTACATGGTTACCAAACCATTTTGCTCATAACTTTTGCTATTAATGCCATGTAGCGTCGTAGATGGTTACTATGTTAACATCGTGTTGGATAAGTGAGATTATATTTGGCCTCTTGTATCGAAATAAACTATTTTGGAAAAGTGTTGTGAGTAGTGTTATCTCTCGTGCCTGCGTATCAGATAAGAAGTATCTGATTTGCATACTAAGCGTGAGAAGTTCTTCGCGCACGCTGGAAACGTGTGAGAAGTAAATAGGCCTGATTGGTTCTACTTTTGAATATACAAATATCAGGTTAGAATTTAGATAGTCACCTGACCAATATTTTCAGAGTTTTAAATGTTACCACGTATTCGCAACGAATAAATATCGAAGAGTAAGCTTGAAAAATAAAACTAGTGAGAACGATTGCGAAGATATTATACTTGTGTCTCGTCTCGTATTTGTTGTTTTTGTTTGTTAGGGAAAGTCAGGGAAGTTTTTTTAAAAGCAAACATCTTTTCTGCGATGTTTGCACTTAAAAAAAAATTATATTACATTAAATTGCAATGTTTTTTGATTTTTGTCAAAGTAAATGTAGAGTATTGGATTTATAACTATTTATTTATAAATTCTTTTTCTTATTTGCACTAACCTCAGAAAAATATATTTCATTGCAAATATTAATATAATAAACTGAATTTTAAGTACTTGTTAAAATAATAATTTTTTTAAATTACTCGTCAAATTCACGGATTATAGCAACACATAAAAAATAGATTAGGTTTGTTTCTAGTATAAATATCTTTATTTTCATAAATTGGGAAAAATTGTTATTTAAACATATATAAAGTGTAATTCTATACAGTTAGATATTTAAAAATACTAAAAAACACAATTTTTAATTAACTCGCGTGACTGTTGTATGTCTATTCCAATTTTTTTAATTTTTCGATTTTTAAATAAATTGATTAAATTGCAATTTATTCATTTGCTTACGTATGAGTAATAGAGTCATTTAAATCTTATGTAATATTTTGTATTTGTGTCGCGTTAAAATTGCTTAAAGATGCGATACTTAATACTTGAATATATAGCTGCGAATTAGGAAAAATTATGCCTGGAAGAATCAAGAGATACCTAGGAAACCCTGAAAGTTTAAAAAATAGGGTTATAGAATATACTGAGTATTTTACTAACATAAGTATGTTTTATATTTTTAAACAATTATTATTGTGCTAAAAACTAAGATATAAATTTATTTTGTGTTTCAGGTATGTATGACTCACACAGTGGTTTATTGTCTATTTCGAAATAGAATCTGTATTGGTATGTAAAAGATGATATTAGACAATTTCAATCTCCTTAAATAAAAATTATTAACTTGGATTCAGGTTTATTAATTGAATTCCTTGGTGAAAACTCAGGATGTTTACTTACCTGAAAACCCTGGAATTGACAGGGAATTTTCAAATACCTGGAAAACCCGGAAATTTAAGGGGATTGTTTTAAATATTATGGGATTAGAAAACGGAACGAATAGAAAAATAAATGTTTTACGGGGTAGCGTTTTTCATAAAGGTGTGATACTGAAAAAGGTTTGAGGCAAGTGGAATCACACCCTTACACAATTTTCAGTGGCTCTCTACCTTTTTTATAGCTTCTGTCTTGTTATTCTGCATCAGGGCAGTAAAAAAATGCATTTGGTTTTTTTTTTATTCCTGGCGGGCAACCACTCACCCAATTCGGTTCAAGACCTCAAAAAAATAATTGGATATTTTTATTTAAGTAAATGTGACGAAGCACATTCTGCCCCGAAAAGTACCCCTACATTCAAAAATATTAATTCTGCACATGAATTTTCGGGTTTTCATAGCCGTATCCGTGAGTAAAACATTAAAATACATGGATGTATAAGATCTAATTTAAATTATTACATTTTACTATCTAATTCCATAAATAAATATAATAAAATACTTAGCATTCTTTAAAAATGCAAAAATGTGCAGAATTTAAAAAAATGAATCTGAAACAAACTGAAGTTCAATGCGTTTCTCAAGATTTCATAATAATTTCGTGAGAAAACAATTTCTTAGTAGAGCACATTCTTATTAAATTTACTTGAAAATCTGTTCCACCGTCCGTAATTACTGTTCTCTTTTTTTTTTTTAATGGCCATAAAGTCTTGTAAAAATTTAATCGAGCTATTTCTTTTTACCGTTTTTTCACAGATCCATTCGCTTTTTCATTTCTCTTTAATGCCATTTCTTACCCTTAGGCATTCATTCTTTCCCAGATTTGATGGTGTTCTGCGAAATTATTTTCTTTCTCCTTCACTTTCGTTTCTTTATTCCACTATTATCACTTCAATGATCATTCTTTCTTATTTCTAAGATGTCTTTAATTTCAAGAAGAGCTTCATCAAAGTTTAATTAAAACCATTCAGCTACCTCCTTGAAATAAATCGATGTTTCTGCACCAAGGTTTCGTTATTTAATTCATAATGGGTTCAATTTTTTATAATTAATTTCTTCTTTGCGGTATATTTCACTTAATTGTAAAATGTTAGTTTTATAGTTTACTTAGCTTTATACGCATATCGGAATTTTTTATTGAAATCTTTCTGTACTAATTAAGGGAAATATAACTAACCGCCATGTTAAAACATATCAGTACAATAAACGTAGTTTTTAAAATCAATGTTTGCAAAATCTTTTATTGTAAAAAATTTAAAATAACACGATAATTGGATCAATTGGTAATGAATTGAATTTAAATAAATAATCAACGAATCCAAAATTGTTGAAGAATGGTTGAAGAATTTTATCTAATAGACTCATCTGGAAATGTGTTTACCAATCGTTTGTATAGCTTATGCTATAATTGTTATTGTCTAATTGTTAAAAAATCGATGTTTCTTTTTTAAAAGTAGTAGATCTTGAAAAATAATCAACGAATTAAACAAATTTGAAAAATTTAATCATCAGAATCAGACTTACCTTGACATTTTTGTATAAATTGGTTGAATAATGTTGGCTGTATGTGTGCTTAATTATCAAAAATGAGACTTGCTTTCTTCTCCGGATTCTCCGTAATCTAGTTTACGAAATACAAAAACATATATGCACAGAAATTGTTAAACATTTTTTTTAATAATCCTGAAGGGTTTGATATAAATCGGTGAAAACGCTTGCTTACTTGGCTGCGATTCACTCCCGCGAATCTTTCAGTTATCAGTCAAGGCTTATGCAAGAAAAAACATGTTTTTTTATTAAAAAGTTTAAAACCTAAATAAAATAATTATTTCAACAACATTTTTGAAATAAAATGTATTCGTATTGCCGCTTCTTGCCAAGTTAAAAAAGGTTTAATTTGAATAAACTATGTCTTTTTTTCGAAAAAACATTTCCTTCGACATATTTATCCATAGAAAAATCTACTTTCAGAAATTGAGATGGTTAATTATTAGAGAATGTCACCACGTTTTTTTAAAATCCAGAAAGAAGGAGAAAATTGATATGCTAAAAAAATAATTGAGAAAATTTAAAACCCAAAAACAATTATGTAAAAGCAGATCATTTTTTATTGTATTTTCTCGTAGAAAATCAAAATAGAACACAAAATCAAGTACAGATTCCTAAATATAAAAAAAACTGTCGTAAATTTTTATTACTAATTTATTTGTTTTTATTGTCTGAAAATCTGCAATGCATTATCAAAAACTACAGTATTGACATTCTTGCTCAATTTGTGGGTTCAGCTACATAAAAACACTTTTAATTTTACGTAAATTATTATGGAAAATTACAAAGTTTTATAACAGAACACAAGATTGAAATATTTAAAAACTGTATTAAGATAATTTTCTAAATTATTGCAGTTTAATGAAAAATTGTAGAAATTAAGAAAGCAAAGATTACATATCAGAACTTTTGTTATTACAATAAACCATCGATAAAGTTTATCTAATCAAACGTAAATAAAAGCAGAATATTCGTATGAATTTAGTACTTCTGTTTGATATTTTTGTATCTTGTACAGGTTTTCCAGGCAACAATTTTTTCTTTTTCGACCTAGGATCATAAATATTTAGAACATTTGCAATTTGGTAGTTTTAGATTGAGATGTTTAATTTTTAAATAAATAATAGAATAATAAAAGGCAATAGTTGTTAACAAACAACTAAAAACTTATGTTTGGAGTATTTTTTGAATATATATATTTAAAAAAAAAAGCTTCAGACGTAATGTTTTAATATATATATGTTAATGTTATATATATATATATATATAAAGCTCAAGACCTATGTTTCTTGTTCTTGAATAAAGATTATTATCTTTTACAATTCTAAAATTCCCTTAATGTTTAAAGAAATAACTTTTTTGTAAAGCGATTACTTACGCATCCTAATTAAAAACTAGTTTCTTTTTGAATATTCTAAATATTTGTCATCCTAGGTTTAAAAAGAATAAATTTTGAGCTGAAAAACTTGTAAATTCCTGCAGTTTCTTGTACTTGTCCTCTTTTGCAAATTCTTGTAGACAATTAAAACACAATATATAAGGAAAGTATAAAAATCTTTCGGATAATAGAAAATTGTCTTATTTTTCTGTAATTTTTGTTGCAATATGTATATTGAATTTATTTGTAGGTTTCTGAAAAAGTGGTTTTCGACAGTTGTATTTTCTATGAAAATGTTGTCATCAGGGTGGTTGAAAGTCTTAAAATTTTTGTATTAAAAATAATGTTTTTGATATAAAATTACATGATTAATAATATTATTTTAATTCTTAAAGTCATAGAAGAACTGTTTTTGCTAGAGATGTGATTTTTTGCACGAGAAATACCTTGCGTACAAATTTTTCTGGTAAAGCTGAGAATGTAAGTAGATAATGCCTTGGAGCGTAGGACGAAAAATTTCAACACGTGATACGAAACTGTGAGTGTGTGTGTGGAAAGGAGGCTTGGAGTCTTTTCATAATATGTCACGCGATTTTGCCCCGTCACTTTTCGCTGTCATTGCCTTTTCTTCCTGTATCGTAGTTATTTGCTTGCCAGGATATACAATACATTGTCCTAATTTTTCTTCCTTTCGCACCTCTCCACCATCTGGGAATAATCTCAAACTCCACTTTCTTCTCCTTCTATCGAATTATATATATAAATATATATATGTATTTTTTATGAGCGAAAAAATGTATACATATATACATTTTTTGTCTCGCTTCTACCAGAAGCAATTCCTCGGTCCATCTTTGAGTTACGATACTCGAAAAGAGCCTCCGCAGAAACAGCCTGAAGGGCGTGTTTTTTACGAAATGGTCGTTGGAGCCCTTTTACTTTTTCGGCAGGGTATGGGGATGAAATATATGTATGTAGCATGTACCCCCAAGAAAGTGCATACTTGAAGGTAGATGGAATGAGAAAGCTGGCGTTTGTATGTCTTTCTGAGTAAATATGGTGTTTTCGTCAATACGAGACCGGTTTTCTCGCACCTGCGGCAACAACTTATTTTTTATTTAATTTTTGTATTTCATGGGTTTTATATTATTATACGAAACAATTTTATCTTCTCGATCTAAATTAAATATGATCCGATAGGTGAATATTCGGAATTGAACCAGTTTGTATGCTAAAGTTGATATTAATTGAATCATAAAGAGGAGAGGTTACGATACGGATTTCTTGCCCTGTAATAAAATGATTGCATCTCGTATGATATTTGAGCCAAAGATCGTCATTCCTGTATTATTTCTTGTTTTCTCACATTGAATTTGTGCGATTTTTAAATAAGCACGAATGTAATCAAGAAAATGAGAATGCTTTTAAAGGTCCTCAAATTTAATTATATCAGATTTATATTCTGCAAACATGTTTTTTAGTCGTATGTATTTTCCAGATCTGAGTATCACGTAATTTTATTTCTGATAAATAAGAATTTGCTTCGCTCAAATTAGGAATAAATCAAGAGACTTGATCAATCCGTTCTAATAAAAAATATATGGATAAATAAGCATGGTAACAAATTTTTATTTTTCAAATTTTCCATAAACAGAGAGCGCGCGTTTTCGCACTGGGCTTATCATATTCTAAAAATTATTATATCGATTTTCTTTGGATGCTTTTCAAATTAAAGGTAAATTAAAGAAAATGAAGAGATTTCGATTTTTAGACCTTATTGATTAGTCCAGATTTTTTCGGAGAAGGCTCAAATTGAATGTCTCGACATGTAGATGTGCATTAAAAATTAAATTGTATGTGTAAGATTATTAAATTTTTATGAGCAGCAGGTACAATATTAGAAAAATGAAGAAATTTCGTGTTTTAGACTACTATGCTGAAGGATTTTCTCTTAGTTCGACTTTCTTTGGAGATGGTTCACATTGAAGGTCTTGATATATACATGCGTATTATCAAATAAAATAATATGTGTTACATTATTGCTGGTTTGTTATCAGTAGATAGAAATGAGAAGAAATGGAGACATTTCTTTTTCCAGATCACTGCTGAAATATTTTCTTTTAGTTCGATTTTCTTCAAAGCAAAAAAATACATTTTCAATTTTAAAGTATTGTTTTTATAGCAGTTATTATAAGAAGCACAATGTGTAAATAATTAATTTTAAACTTGTTTTATAAATACCAAACTTTTCTCTGTTAAAAAATACCATTATCATGGGTGTTACTAAGTCAATAAAGTTATTCATTTTGTGAACAAACTGGTTTTTTAATTAATTTATTTTAATAAAAAACAACAAAGCAGGATTGTAAATAATCTTTTAACGAATCCAATCAGCTGCTTATCATAGGAATTGCATAAGAAATTAAGTTTTTATCTAAAGTTAAAGCTACAAAACAAAGATTCATATAAATTTCTAATATAATTACTTTAAACATATTTGCAAATTTGTTCAAAGCACGATGAAATTTCTGATTCAAAATTTGCTGCAATTATGATTGGGCCTATTCCACTTGATTTTATTAATTCCTTTTAATTCGCTCACTTTTCAAGTAGATAGTACGTAGTGAACATCTTTAATAGTGAAATTTTCTATCGAAAACTGCACCTTCTAGTGATTTGCTACTAGTCTGGACCGTAAGCCACAAAAATGACTCCACCTTGCATTTTTTGATGAAAGCATCAACCTTCGCATAAGTAATAATATCATTATATAACATAATTTTAAAATTAAATTTCTCTGAAAAATATCTTCTAACTTCGCTCCACTGGAAATAGAAACACAAAACTTTCGATTGCCGGTCGCTTGCTTTTCCATTAATTAATTATGATACACAGATTGTGGAATGACATCGACACTGATCGATAGTAACTATCTCTGATGATAATACACATTCATTTAAATTACATGTATCATAAATTTAATACCTGGTTTGAGATAGCGTGTAATTCTGAAAAAAGATTCTTTTGATATATCGGAAAGCATATGACCAGCAATCGAAAGTTCTGTGTTTCGATTCCCAGTGGAGCGAAATGAGAAGATCTTATTTCAGAAAAGTTTAATTAAAAATTTTTTTGAATTCGTTTTTTATCTATTCAGAAATGACGTAAGTATTTTCTGTTATTTGAAGAGTTAACTTGTTCGATAGTTTTGATTCCTATTTTCACAGATTGTGGAATGACATCTATACGGATCTATATTAACTATCTCTGACGGTGATACATACTCCTTCATATGATATAATAGTAACATAACATTAAAAATAACTACACCAATGGAGTTTACGTAAAATATACAGAAGAAATATGTTCTACATTAGCACTTTCTTGCCCAAAATAGTTGTAAGAAAATAGTAAAAATTGAAAAATTAAAATGTAACATTCTTCCCTTTAGTAATTTTCCATGTAAAATTCATTAGCGTCGTTCTTTTTAGCATTATAATATTATGGTATAATTTATGTATATCAGATTAGTTTATGACAAATTTTCCAACTAATTTTTTATTCCAAAATTCATTGCTGATGGTATTATTAGAATTAAAAAACTCCCGGTGTTTTCTTTTGTGATTACTGCAATGCCTTAGGATATTTTTGAGATAAAAATGAAACAAATCCTTAAAGCTGTTTTTGAAAAAACCAAATGTTTTTTGTGTGGAGGTTATTAAGTATCGTTTCGTGGAAATATCACTGAAATGGTGAATGATTGGCATAAACTCTTAATTTTAGCACCTTAAAAAAAGGCATGTTCCTTTAGTGTCTTTTCACGTACAATACATTGATATAGTTATTCTGAGTAAAGGGTTAATATTTAATATTTTTTACAACAAATTGCAATGTAAGGTCTCCACATGAAGGCCCAACGAAGGTAAAGCTCTAAATCAACTCCATATTTGTTCCAAAAAAAATATGTAAAGTTTTCTGTTTTTATCACAAGAGGCAAAGTTGTGTTTTTGCCCACGCGATTTCATTATCTCGGAACTGTAATTGGAGCAAAGATTAGAGTAAGTTAATTTTACTGAATTCCATTATTGATAGAATAGGAATTCGACCCCAAAGTGCAATGGTATGAGCAAACTTCAGCCGTTTGCGTGCATATAGTGGAGATACGAGTAGGAGGACCAAACTGGCCGCAACCACGTGTTCGCAAGTGCAGTGACCATAAACATAAGGTGCCATGGACTTTAATTATACAAGTCCTTAGAATTGTAATCGCGTGTACTATTCCTATAAGCTCCTTGTACGAAATGTACAAATACGTGACTGTATAAACCCTATGCTTGACCCACACGAGCTGGGTCTTAAGTTGATTCTTGATCGAAATAGGATCCGTTCGAGTTTGCAAAACTATCAGCTCTTGAGAACGTGTATACTTATGAGACAGAGAGACTGCAACCATGATTCGTGCCAATTTCCGCTAAATAATTAAACGAGGTCTGTGGTACTATAGCATTAGTGAAATAGAAGATGTTCTTTGCTCGTCTATCCGTAGTATATAAATTTTTGAGGGAGTGGCACCTGATGTGACGTTCTCGTATTTAAAGAAATATAAATATTATGAAAGAACTTATCAGAAGACATAATTGGATGGAAGCTTATAATGTGTCCCATAAGGGTTTACATTTTTCTTGCACGTTCTTCCCTATCCTTTACACACCTCCTACATACTTACTTGGTTGGTGAGAGGGGGACCTACAGTTTAAGGTAGGTTCCGAATCACCAACAGAAACAGCCTTAAGTACTTAGAGAATCTTTTTCTCTAGAGGTACCGGTCCCACGACTCCCTTGATAGGGCTGGTTGTTCATCGCATAGCCCACCGAGGCTCTTTCAGAGTGCGAGGCGGGAATCGAACCCGCAAGACGACAGAGTAGGTCCAAAGCCTGCGCTTTAGCCCCCACGACCATCTCACGACATAATTGTGTTGCATTTTTAAAGAAAAGAGTTGAATTCTTAACATAAAATTTGATGTTTGGTATTTTAACTGGGAAAAGATTTTAATTTTAAATAAAAAGCAGTTGAATTAAACAAAAAAATGAATTTTCAATAAAATAGTCAAATCCTTAACCAAAAAGGATTAGTTTTTAACCAAAGAGTTGCATTTTAACTATCAAAATATTCTTAGAGAACTTAGAGAATTTTTTGAAAGAAAGGTTATAAAAAGTGTGTTTGTAGAATGCATGAAAATAAAAAAAATTATTTAACGACCAAGTTTGAACAAAAATCATAAAATGTCACTACTATAATTTTTAACAAGATTCCCTTTAAAACAAAGAAAACAAATTTTTCTTAGCAA
Source organism: Druon quercuslanigerum (assembly GCA_010014905.2). Lineage (NCBI taxonomy): Eukaryota > Metazoa > Arthropoda > Insecta > Hymenoptera > Cynipidae > Druon > Druon quercuslanigerum. The sequence goes on from JAAAKG020038014.1 coordinate 12,632, forward strand.
AAATCCTTGTAAAAAAATTAAAAAGAGGAAAGTAAAATGACGAAAAAATTTAAAAAGGGTTGATTCTCAAGTATAAAAATGAGAGGATTTTTTAGTAGTTGTCCACATTTGGTCGTTAGATTCTTGATTTTATTTTCAAAAAATCTGTACATTAAATTAACTTCTGGACGTTTAATAGGATTTTCAATTTGATTGTGATCTAATTTAAATTTCATAATTTTTCGTTTCTTATAAAAAGCCTTTAAACCTAGATGCTCTTACGAAACCTATTATTCTCTCCTTTTTTAGTTGCTATTAAGACAGGTAAGTACTGCTCCACATTAGGGAACATGGAAGACAAAGAACTTGAAGCAGGTTCACTTTTTAGGAAAACGTCAAATTAATTTTTTTTAATTATTTAAAAATAATTTTGGCTATATAAAGAGTAGACCCAAAATATCGAATAATATACTGTATATTTTGTTACAATAAAATTTCTCAAATTATTCTTTAAATTAAGAGATATATTTTGGTGCTCCACATTAGGAGCCGCTTCCTTCGATGTTCAACGCATTCAATAACTCTATGAATTTTTATCTCGCGAAAACGGTAAAATATGTTTTCTTTTATTTTCTTTAGAAAACCATTTATTTCATGGGCGGCTGATTCTGTGACTGGAAGTTACACTCCCTGCCTGATTTGAAATGGATTTGATCTGAACATTCTTTTTAACCTTTTCTAGTTTTCGAGAAAAATGAAAAAATTCTATTTAAAAAAACATGTTTTTTAATGTGAAGCAGTGGTTCGCCAGGAATGAATGTCAGGAAATGTGAAGTACATATTACCATATATTTCTACAAAAATTTACATTTGAAAGTTTTTGTTGTGAATACTTGCCTACAGGATATAGATGTTTCCTAAAATTTAGCATAATTTAAAATGGAATTTGTCCATATTAACTCGTGATGAAACTTTGATGTTATGTTTTCATTGAACAGCGTAGTGTAATTTTTGTTCTTTGATAAAAATTCGGTTTTCAATCTACATAGTCTAAACCAAAATGGTTATAATCTTCAGCTGTAAAAGATTTCTCTATATCTCCACTGGGTTTCGAACCCAAGCTCTCACAGATAGTCGGTTTGGTGCATCTTATTATTTCCTTGAGTAGCTTAGTAGGTGAGGGCACGAGACCGGAAATCTGTGAGACCAGGGTTCGAAACCTCGTAGAGCTAGAAAATTTTTTTGTACAGCCAATGATTATAAACATTCCGGTTAAGATTACGTAGATCAAAACTCCTGATTCCATTGAAAAAAAGCAGAAAATCATCATTTTATTATTAGGAAATAGAACTCTAGGGTGACCATCTGCGAATTGGAAAAGGGAAAGTTTGAATGTCTCGCAATGGAAAAAATGTCTATCGCTTCCATGCATTGTGTTGCACTTTCCATATAATTTAGACCGAAAAAAGGTTTTTATTCTGAGCAAGCGAGAGTAAATATACCCGAGAAAGGAAACATGCAATATATCATGAGATATCGATCACCGACAGTCAAAGAGTTTGCTTTGAATAATCGCACGTTTTTCGCTAGAAGGATTCACTCACTGGATAGGTGTGCCTGCAAAGCAAACGTAAACCTAAAAAAAATATAAACACTGCTCTGGTTATAGTGTACGTGACCTGCACTCCATGAAAGTGTAAGCTATTTCAAATGGAAACTTTTTTTATCTCTTCAAGCAACCAATATTTTACGGAATATGAATTTTTATGTCCGCATCAATTTTTTGCAAATTTCTATCATGATTTCATAAAATATTTAAATATTATAAGGATAAATAATTAACCGTGGTTAATAATTTTCGCATATTTTTTGTATCGCGACTTTTTCTGTCATATGAATGTGACAGTTGATTAGTTTCAAATTCAGAAGAATATAATTTTCAACGTTTTTACATTAATTCAACTTAAAAGATTTTTCAATTTTGAATGTTGAAAATGACAGTGATTTTTTGTTTTTGGGAAAAATCACATTTTTTAGTAAAAAAATGTATCCAATCACTTAGAATGTCACACAAAACTCCATGGAATGATACTTATTAATAATGCATTTTTCATTTTTAAAATGATTATAATACCAACCTAAATCTACAGTTTAAAATAAACAATTCGACAGCAGTACATTTTTAAGGCCTTGAAAGTAAAGTTTTTTGCTTCAAATGCCTAAATTCGAACCTTTGAAGTTTCTTAATCTCTGGAAAGTTTCCAATTTTAGATTGCGCAATGTTCTTGCTTGATATTCAAATATTGGAATACAATTTCACTAATAAATCTTTCGAAATTGAAAAGTTTCATATTGAAAGCCTTGAAAGTTAGTTTTGAGTTTAGGAATTTTAGATTCAAATATTTTAAATGTGTTATTTTCAATTTTAAACTTACAAAATTGTCTGTGTTTAAAATTTTTTCGAAATCATGTAATTTCAATTTGAAACGCTTAATAGTCGCACAATATAAATTATTTACATCTTATTGTTTTTTTTTTTAATTTATGAATTATAAATTAAATGCCTTCAAAATAACCCAAGCTCCCTTACCGAAGCTTCTTTACCCAAGCCCCTTAACCAAGCTCTTTTACTTTAGCTCCTTCATCTAAGCTCCCTTACTACAGCTTCTTCATTTAACCCCTTTTGCCTAAGCTCTTGTATCGATGCTCTCTTACCGAAGCTTCCTCACGCAAGCTCCTTACCCAAGCTCTTTTACATTAGCTTCTTCATCCAAGCTCCCTTACTGAAGCTTCTTCATCCAAGCCCTTTTGCCTAAGCTCTTGTACCCATTCTCTCTTATTGAAGAATCCTCACGCAAGCTCCTTAACCAAGCTCTTTTACATTAGCTTCTTCATCCAAGCTCCCTTACTAAAGCTTCTTCATCCACGCTCTTTTGCCTAAGCTCTTGTACCGATGCTCTCTTACCGAAGCTTCCTCACGCAAGCTCCTTAACCAAGCTCTTTTACATTAGCTTCTTCACCCAAGCTCCCTTACTAAAGCTTCTTTATCCAAGCCCTTCTGCCTAAGCTCCTTTACCCATGCTCTATTACCGAGGCTTCCTCACGCAAGCCCCTTACCCAAGCTCTTTTACTTTAGCTCCTTCATCAAAGCTCCCTTACTAAAGCTTCTTCATCCAAGCCCTTTTGCCTAAGCTGTTGTACCCATGCTCTCTTATTGAAGCTTCCTCACGCAAGCCCCTTACCCAATCTCTTTTACTTCAACTCCTTCATCCAAGCTCCCTTACTAAAACTTCTTCATCCAAGCCCTTTTTCCTAATTTCTTGTACCGATAATCTCTTACCGAAGCTTCCTCACGCAAGCTCCTTATCCAAGCTCTTTTACATTAGCTGTTTCATCAAAGCGCCCTTACTAAAGCTTCTTCATCCAAGCCCTTCTGCCTAAGCTCCTTTACCCATGCTCTATTACCAAGGCTTCCTCACGCAAGCCCCTTACCCAAGCTCTTTTACTTTAGCTCCTTCATCAAAGCTCCCTTACTAAAGCTTCTTCATCCAAGCCCTTTTGCCTAAGCTGTTGTACCCATGCTCTCTTATTGAAGCTTCCTCACGCAAGCCCCTTACCCAATCTCTTTTACTTCAGCTCCTTCATCCAAGCTCCCTTACTAAAGCTTCTTCATCCAAGCACTTTTTCCTAATTTCTTGTACCGATGATCTCTTACCGAAGCTTCCTCACGCAAGCTCCTTATCCAAGCTCTTTTACATTAGCTGTTTCATCAAAGCTCCCTTACTAAAGCTTCTTTATCCAAGCCCTTCTACCTAAGCTCTTTTACCCATGCTCTATTATCGAAGCTTCCTCACGCAAGCCCCTAACCCAAGCTCTTTTACTTTAGCTCCTTCATCAAAGCTCCCTTACTATAGCGTCTTCATCCAAGCCCTTTTGCCTAAGCTCTTGTACCCATTCTCTCTTATTGAAGCATCCTCACGCAAGCCCCTTACCCAATCTCTTTTACTTCAGCTCCTTCATCCAAGCACCCTTACTAAAGCTTCTTCATTCAAGCCCTTTTGCCTAATTTCTTGTACCGATGCTCTCTTACCGAAGCTTCCTCACGCAAGCTCCTTAACCAAGCTCTTTTACATTAGCTTCTTCATCCAAGCTCCCTTACTAAAGCTTCTTCATCCACGCTCTTTTGCCTAAGCTCTTGTACCGATGCTCTCTTACCGAAGCTTCCTCATGCAAGCTCCTTATCCAAGCTCTTTTACATTAGCTTCTTCATCCAAGCTCCCTTACTAAAGCTTCTTCATCCAAGCCATTTTGCTTAAGCTCTTTACCCATGCTCTATTACTGAAGCTTCCTCACGCAAGCTCCTTACCCAAGCTCTTTTACATTAGCTCCTTGATCCAAGCTCCCTTACCAAATCTTCTACATCCAAGCCCCTTACCTAAGCTTCTTCACCAAAGCTGTCTTACCAAAGCTTTTTCAGCCTTACCGAAGCTTCTTCATTCAAGTCTCTTATCCAAGCTCCTTCACCCAAGATCCCATACCAAAGCTTCTCCATCCAAGCCGCCTACCGAAGCTCCTCAAGCTCCTCAAGCTCCTTCAATGTCAAGCTCCTCAACTTCAATCCCTAAAAATGCGAGTATTTTAGAACAAGGCTATAATTAATCACAGTAATTTTTTCAAAATAATATATTTTTTATATATTTTTTAGCCAAAATTTAATTTAATTTCTCAATATCGTTTCTTGATTGCAAAAAATGCGAATTTTAATTTTTCGTATCAATAAATCCAATTTTCTCTTTTCCAAGATGCGGGCACAAGATAAATCTATGCGGGAAAAATGGTAATTTCTAATTAAAGGGCCTAAAATAGTCCAATTAAAAACTTTGTAATTCTTTAGAAAAATCCTTCATTTTTTTCATTCCTTTTAACTTTTAATTTGCAATATAATATCTTAAAATTGTCTCATTTTTCTCTAGAGATTTAGAAAAAATTATAATCATTAAAAATTATAAAAATTTTATTAAAAAAAGTTTCCAGAATAAACAATAATAAGAAAAGAAGGTACGAATTAAACTATCTATAATTATTGATGTCATACCTCAGAAATCAAATAATTTTTTAAATTTTGAATGGCTGCAATTTCAGAGTTGTGACTTTTTATGTTGAATATCAAATATATAATTTTTTCTTTTTATAATATATAATTTTGTATTTACTTTTGAAATTTTTGAATTTTAAAAAGTATAATTAATACTTTAAAAATTGTTCATTTTCAAGCGGTAACATTTTTTTTATTTGAAATGGTAAAGGGTTTTATCATGAAAGGTTTTAATATCACAATTATTAACAAATAAAATTTTAGTTTTAAATGAAGATAATATGAAGTTCTTCAGTAGATATTTTTATATTTTTAATGTTTCCTATTTAAGAATAATTTTTATTTTGAACATTTTTATAGAGAAATTCAATTTTGAAGGTTAATTGCTTGAACACTTTTTATGTTAAACCCTGAAAATATAGGTAAATTAATTTTTTGGGCTTACAACAATTTGTTTTATCAATTTTAATGTAAATTATCATTTTTGTATGCAGTTACAATTGAAATTTTAAGATTTCAGATATTTTTGAATAATTTTATTTTAAATAATTCACTTTATTAAATCTTAGCTTATTTTTTCGGCGAAAACATTCCTTACAATTGTACCCTATCAAATTGTTTAAATAAGTTAATGATTTTAGTCACAGAAAACTTTACTGTTAGTGTTGAAAACAGCAGTCGTATGTAATCTCTTAAGTAAACAAGTAAGCTATCATTTATCAACAACCATTTTTCAAACTGTAGTAAGAAGGAATGATAAGATACAATTTAATTGCAGAAAGCATTTTTAAATATTTTTATTTTATTCTTGTAGATGTGAGATTGTTGGCAAAACAAATACATCAAATAATTTAATTTTTGTTATTTTATTTTAAGAACATTTCACTTTTATTATTTTGAAATTGTCCGATTAGACGACAAAATTTGTTGACTAAGTTTCCCTGAAAATCTTTGAACTCAATTTTCTCAAGAAGGTTAACTTTTATTTTTCTTGATACTTTCTTGGTTAGTATTATAATGGTTTATGTCTTCGAAAAGACTTTATCTTGTGCGCGCGCCTTGGATAAGAAAAACTTGGATTTATTTTCATGAAAAATAAATATTCGCATTTCTTCAATAACGAGATGAGATAGGAAAAAAGTATTTTCGCTAAAATATTAATAAATTCGGCTATAGATGTATTTTTCTTAAAATAATATAGTTTCAATATATTTTTGGACAAAATTTAATGTGTAAATACAATAAATTATAACCGTATTGTTTTTTGTCTCGTTTCGTTATTGCGAACTTTGAAACAAAAAATGAGAAAAAATGAAACTATGGTTCAGATACTGTCAATCTTAAAAAAAAATTTCGTCTGAATGGTGAAATACCGTTTGTCTAAAATCTCTTCAAATACGACATATTTTATCCCGAAACGATTCAGTGACTTGAGCATGCACAGCCTGCACATCTGCAATAAATTC
>JAAAKG020038025.1:0-19170 GCA_010014905.2 Druon quercuslanigerum
ATATACATTTAATTTAAAAATTTGAAACATATTTGCAACTCATGTAATACGATATAATATAAATATGTTAGGTTTGGCAGGAGCGGGTTAGATACCGCTTCTAACAACTTCGAACCTTCTTTTTCGTCCTTTGTAAATTGGTCTTGCTTTACGTGGCGAGACGAGGGACATCCAGGAACAATTCGTAAAGACTTTCACTGTTTTGATTTTAAATCACGTGTGCGAAACAAGGATTGATGCGGACCATGGCGAGCGGGGTGGTGTGTAGCGGGGCGGACACGCAGCGCCAACAGTTGGCCGCAACTTGTACTACGCCTAAAATAATAATCATAATTCTCCATATTCACATATTAGAGCCCACGGTTAGCATGCTTCTGGTTTGTTAAGGGTGGTTTCTATCCCTAGGAAGCGGCTTTCATACAATTGAAAAGACATGGGTTCCATATTTTTTATTGTTTTATGAATGTGCAAAGTTTGGTTCCAAACGACTGTATGCTTTTTTGTTGGCATTTTGTGCGTGATCCTTCGTTCTTTTGTAAAGCCCTAAATTGTGGCCATAATGTTTTTAAAAAAAATATCGTACTATCAGCAATAGAGAATGCGTTGTATAAATCTGAACACCTCAGCCTTAATGGGTTACAATGCCCAAATAAAAAATTTCAAATTATAATATTTTCGTAGAAAATAAAGATATCCTAATAAATCCTAATAGTTTTGAAAGGAGAAGATTAGTACTTTAAATAGCATGTTAGGTTTGGTGGTAGACATTTTTCTTGTCCATTTACATGACCTCAAAAACAGCTAAAAAAACGCGTTTTTTGCACTTTTAGGTTAGGATACCTTGAAAACCTGACGTATAGCAGCAATTGTGAGCTCGGATTCGGATCCAGCGCATTAAAATCCTTCTGAAATGTTTAGTCTGCAGAATTGCCAGAATTATAGCATTTGCGTAATTCCAAAAAGCACACGAAAATGAAAATTTTAAGCCAAATAACGGACGATATGAAAAAAGTCAAGAGAAGAAAAATGTTGCTTTTTCAATGCCCTATATGATTGTCCTGAAGACTTTCTGAATTTTCTTGAAAAATCGAAAATTCAAATTTTGACAGCATAAAAAAATAATGGAAAGTCAAAATTTAAATTTTACAGTTAAACTGTGCAAAATAGGTGAACTGGTGTTCAGATAAAAATTGTGCATTTAAAAAGATTTTTTCGTCTTTCTGTCATTTTTCCAAAAATTCTAATTTTTTTATTTTTAATCTTATTTTTTACGATTAAAAGAAAATGTATTTCTTTCTGAAAATTATAATTAAATAATTTGAAGATCCTTTTTTTGACGTTTAAAAAGTGTACTAAAGATGAAAACTTCTTTTTTTATATTCAGGGGATCTCAAAATATGAAGATCTGTTGAAAATAGGGATGGGAATATTTTAAAAAATTAAAACAATATCATGCAAAGAGAATATACCAAATAATTAACAAGTTATTCGGTTATAAATAAAAATGCATACTAACTTCAAATTTAAAATCCTAATATTGAACTAGTTTACCTGAATTTTTGTGGTTAAACGGATTATTATATTTTGTCTCCTATTAAAAAAATGTACCTTTTATTCTGGTAGTTATTTTTCACGATTAAAATAAAAAATTCCTCGCATCTCTGTCAAAAAATAAGTAGCAACAAATTTGTAGATATATAATGGGTAAACAACTTTTATTCATTAATTTTTAAATTTTCTTTATGCCATAATTACGGCTTTTCAGGCACCGATGTCGATTTTTGGGCTCTTTCACTTTTCTCAAAAAACCGATTTTTGGGAGGAGTCTACTACAGAAAATTGAAAGAATTAAAAAAATCAATCTTAGGCTTTTTTGGGCTCCCAAAAACTGCAACAACTAATTTTTAAAGAATATACCCTATCTTCTAAAAACTACCCTTAATATGAAATATGCACTCGAACTAAATGTAAGCATATCAGAATTTTGGGCTTTTTTGGCCTCTTCTGTGGCACTTACACCATTTTTCGGGCTCTTTTATTTTTCTCAAAAAACTGGACTTTTTGGCGGAAGTGCTGGCCACCAGCACCTTCACTGCGTCAAAGTTGAACAATTGAAAAAATCAATAGCGAATTGAATCACGAAGATTCACATCAATTCGTACGTCAGTGTGTTAGTGCGCATAGGCCTGAACAAAGGTGCGAGCAATAATCGACTCGCAACTTCAATACATTGACTTATTTCGTCAAATTCTCGAGGCCAGCCATCTAACCTTCCATGCTTTGAGGAGAACTGACAAGCTATCGATTAATTTCAAATACCAAACAATTCGTATTCTGGATTTGAAGACAGCTTTCAAGACTATCGCTGTGGGTCAGCGTATCCAATTTCCAAAGAGAAAGCAGATAAAGTTAGAAACTGCAAGCTTTGTGTAAATTGTTTGAGGTCTGGCCATTTTCAAAAGGAATGCAAATCAGAAGGTTGCAATCAATGTCAGGGAAGGCACAACACGCTGCTCGACTTCGAAAGAGACAAAACACCCACGCTTAATGCAGCTGCAGAGTCTAAAGAAAGCTTATGTTTTGAACCAATTCAATAACGTCCAATTCAGATGATGTAGTTTTTTCAGAAGCTATAGTTTTTTTTATTCTAAGCTTTAAAATTATTTATAGATTTATTCGCTTAACAGCTATAGTATTTGTCTCGTCTTTTATTATATTCAGGTTCCCAGTGTAACCTTATACCTTCCGAGCTCTGTAATCTGCTCAAACTCAAAACGACGCCTATTGATGTTAATATAGGTTCAATCGGACATTGTCCTTTAGCAGTCAAACACAAATATGTTCTTGAGATCTCTTCAAGGAACAGCTTAGTTAAAATTCGCGTTACGTGTCTTGATGTACCGAGAATTAGTTATGAAGTGCCCAAACTTCCATTTTGTGTAAAGTTACTTAAAATACAAAGGATTATTAAATTAGAGGATCCACAATTCTATAAGCCTGGAATAATCGAAATTTTGTTAGGTAATGCGATACTCTTTGTTTGCATTTGGAATGCTCAATTGAAACTTTATTAAAAAGTTCTCTTTTGGTTCGCAGTATTTACATACGTCTTCATATTCTGAATTTTCGACTTAATCAAGCATTGGTAAATATTGAGTTGCTTAAAGCTCTGTAGGCTTTAAGGTACACATTCTCATCCTGACACTCGCGCTGTGCTTTCGATTTTTGACAGACATTTGTTTGTTTTTCACACATTTTTGTCATTTTTATATTTAATGTCATTTTTGTGATTAAAACAAAAACTACGCCTCCTATCAAAAAGTTATTTATAAAAAATTTGTTGATATGTTTTAGGTGCACAATTTTTGTTGAATAATTTTTTTTCGTATTCTGCATTGTTTGACTACAAAATGGACTTTTTATTTTTTATTGTTTGTGCAATCAAAATTTGAATTTTCGATTTTTCGAGAAAATCCAAAAATTTGTTATAATAATCTTGTAGGGCATTCAAAAGACAATGTTTTCCTTCTTTTGACTTTTTTCATATCGTGCGTTGTTCGGCTTAAATTTTTGATTTTTGATTGATTTTAAAAATTTTGCAAATGCTTTAACTTTGATAACATTTTTTTATCAGAAAAAGTCATTAGTATGAATTGTTTGCCATGTTTAATACTATAAACATCCGTATACAGAATTTTCAAATTCAGAAAAAATTGGTCTCAAAAATTTTCAAAATGCCCTCACTTTTTGAATTTTTATCTAAAGTGGCTGGTTAACAAACTCGTTCTTTCTTTTAGGACCCACAAAAAGTGTGCCAAAGATCGATTAAATCCGTAAATTTTTTCGAGAGCTATCGTGTTTACGGACGGACGGACGGACAGACAGACCTACGCCATCGTAAAAACTTGATTTTCGGATTGAGGGAGTCTTGAAATGTAGAGATCCGTTGAAAAACTGTGCTCAAAATTAATAACTGAGTAAATTGCATTAGGGTATATGAAAAGGGTCGATAGTAACATCGATACTACGCCATCATATTATTTCCCACATAATTGTGTGATTCGTCCTGAAAGTCTATCTACAAAGCTGAGGGTAGTGTATGACGCTTCCGCACCGACGACTTCCGTTGTGTCTTTGAGCGATTTAGAAATGGTTGGCCTCTATATAAAAAGCGATTTATTTTCTATTTTAATTAGATTCCGAAAACACGAATTTATTATAGGCGCGGATATAGAGAAAATGCATTGCCAAGTAAAAGTAACTCCTGAACAAACTTCGCTTCAACCCATCTTATCGCGTTTCGACTCAAAGCAATTGAAGTATTCGAATTAATTACAGTTACTTATAGCACCACGGCAGCATCATTTTTTGCCATAAGATGTTTAATGGAACTTGATTTTGAATGCGAAAAGAACGAACCTAAGATAGCAACATTAATTCGTCAAGATTGTCAAAATTGTTCAAATTTTCGATCAACTCGGCCTTTAAGGGCCATGTATTATTGAAACAAAAATATTTTTGCAACGTTCATTGCTAGAAAACCTTTCATGGGACGAATCTTTACCGCATAAGCTACATGCGCAAAGGTTAATTTACAATAAACAACTTCCTAGCCTGAACGTCTCCGACGCTTCCCAAAACGGGTACAGGGAGTGAATTTATCTTAGATTACAAGATTACAAAGTTTTGTAACAAAGTAGAACCCGCATTAGATAGACCGATTGATAAAATCAACTACTGGACTGACTCAACCATCGTTTTGAGGTCCAGTAAGCTAGAATTACTACATTGTCATATCGATATGGGCACTATGTCATAATAAAGCTACATCTCCGGTATGCGATAGTTGAGAACTATCACTGGTATTGAATTCTCCTTTGCGCAGGAATTTAATGCTAATAAGTGCTATGGATTTGTGTCGTACAAAAAATTCGGTCACTTTTTTACCAAAAACGTCTAGTAATGCTGGCTTCAGGTGACTCTGGTATGTAAAACTCGGAAACTGTTAGTGATATCAAGTTCTAGTTTACGCATGAAATAAGCGCTAATTAAGTGCTAATATATTGTGCAAAAACAAAAGTTTTTACCCGGTAATTTTGATCGAAAACATTTAGTAATGGTTAGGATGGATCGAAAAACGCGGTTTTTCTATAATACAATTCTTATAGCGCGGCAAACTTGTGCATAGGCGTCATTAAATAGGGAAAAATAAATTTTTTGTTTTCAAAATTTGAAATCGCGCAGAAGGCCTAAAGTTACAAAAAAAGTCAAAATACCGGTAAGTTTTAAAAAAAACGAAAAAATTACAACAAAAATTTTTTGTTCTAGTAGTAAAAAAAGTGTTTTTAAGAGTGTCTTTAATCCATAAAAAAATAATTAGACCCAAACCGTTGAACTGAATTCGCGCAAAAGGCCTAAAGTTGCGGGTTGTTTCGTAAAAAAAAACGATATTTCATGATTTTCGACGATTTTGAAACATGTGCTAAAATCATACAAGTTGTATTTTTTAATTACAATAGTGTAAAACTATGTAAAATAGTTTGACTAATCCATAAAAAGTACTTTTATACCTGTTATTCCTTAACTGTATTCGCGCAAAAGAACAACGCTTACTCCCATCCGCCGGCACCGAGTGGACTTACCCACACGTGGTGTGACTTGCCAACCGCCAAAGTTACTACTCTTTCTTAGTGCAATCAACGAGTAATATAATTAAGATTGTGACAAAGTGGAAGTGTATTTCGTAGTTTTCAAATGGCGTCTGAAAAATCTTCGCGTATAACAAGACAGTCTATTGCGTACCCTATCATTGGTGTACCCAAAGAACTAAGTGGATTATCGCTGCCTACATACGAGGATATGCTGATCTGTTGCTTAGATGAAAAGTATAAACGTTCTTTGTTATTTAGACCTAAGAATAAGAAAGACTTAGGATTTGTAGCTGTGGCCGAGTCCGTAGGAACTCAAATAGTTGAGATTTATAACAAGGCCGCAATCCTCACACATTCTCATATATTGCGTTAAAAAAATCTTTCAATCGAGACTGTGAAAAAGATTCTTATAAGAAAAGAGTAGAAGTTTCCGTACAGAACGCAAAAACCAAACTTTTCGATATTGTTGCCAGTAAATGCAATATAACTTTGTCTTGCAAATGTGAGACTGTCTATAAGGGTGGTACGCCCTACCCTTTGACTGTAGCTTGTCAATGTGAAAAAGTACAAATGATTCCAGACATAAGGTTGAAATTTATGCACGATCAAATAACAGCCAGGAAGATGGTTAATGGTAGTTTAGATGCACAGGAAACTAGTAAATTAAGAAAGAGGGAAGAATGAAGAGAACAGTTGTTGTCTCAAGAATCGCTTACTACGTTTGATCCTATTATTCCCAGCACAAGCAAAAGAGCAATGCGTGGTTGCAGTGATAAAAAAATAGAAGGCAGAAAACTTCGTCAGACGCTGACTGTGATGTAGGTTTTTGCTGCCTTCTTGTCCTACGGAAATGCGTGGAAGAAGACCACCAGATGAAAGAAGTCAACGCAATTTACTTCGACGGGAGAAAAGATAATACTATAACTCAAGAAAAGATTGGAGCTAAAATGTACCGCAGAACTATAAAAGAAAAACATATTAGCGTGATAAGCGAGCCAGGTGGCAAATACATTGGCCATGTCACACCAAAGAAAGGTACCGCAAATGAAATTGCTGAGAGTATTTACGAACACTTGATGGAACAGTTGCCTTATAGGCATTTGTTTGATCACTTGGATGAAACGACAACAGGACTAGCTTTATTTAGCGGTCCAATTGGAAAACAACTCCCTGGATGTAAAAAACTCCCTGTTGTACAGTTTGAGCCGATACAATCAGAAGAAGTCATTGATATCACTAAAACCGTTCTGAGTAAAGATCAGCAATATCTTCTAGAAATTGTAAGAGCGGTCAACACAGGAATCTGTAAACCAGAATTGGCTGCTAAGGATTCTGGACGCATCAGCCACTCTCGTTGGCTAACCTGTGCTAACCGGGCTTTAAGATTGTATGTCTCCCGAAGTAGTCCAACAATTGAGTTACAGACTCTTACAAATTACATAGTGAAGACATATGCACCTGTTTGGTTTGATATAAAGAAAAACTACACTGTAAAAGATAGACCGAAGCATATTTTGAAGGTAGTAAAAACAACCAGACATCTACCGGACAATATCAAGCAAATCATTGATCCAGTAATTCAAAGGAACGCATTCTTCTGCCACCCTGAAAATATGATGTTGGCTATAATAATGGATGAGACCACACATTAGAGAACTTGGCTACAGGAGGATCCTTAAATCCAGAAATGAGCCATCAGCTGAAGAATGTGTAAGAGATTTCAAAATACCTTCAATAAATTTTAATGCAAACGACTATACCAAACTTATTGATTGATCAATCTGTAAGTTAACACCGCCTCCACTACTGTCCAAGATGCCAACTGAAGACATTGCTGTTTATTGAAAGACAAAGCATATCACAAAGTAAGTAGTTACTGAAAATATTGTAAACACAATTCACAGTTGTTGGTTGGGCAGGGTGGAGGCGGGACAAGCCTTCCAGCCACGTTCTCGCCGTGAGTCCTGGGTCATTTCAGCACAGATTAAATGTTGAAATGAGCTGAGAGCTGCAATATGATGTGTTTCGTCAATAAATTTGTTTGTAAATCACTTGTTAAAGTCTTATTACAAATCCTCATTTTTTTTAATTTTTGCATGTTTTTGAAAATTACCGGTATTTGACTTTTTGGTCACTTTAGACGTTTTGCGCGATTTCCAATTTTGAAATTTTTTTTTATTTTTCCCTTTATAATGACGCCTATGCTTAAAGAGCCAGTGCAACATTATAATCCGCTCATTTCAAAATAACTTATTACATTTAAGTTCACTATAGAAATTGAAAGGAAAAATATATTGAAAAATACTTAAATAGCTTATCATACACAAATTTTGGCTGTTATATTTGTCTTTCGACTATTTTAGTTGGCTCCAAAAAAGTGGTGTGAAAGACATTTTGTTTTTTATCTTACATACTCCAATGTTTTTATATCGTGATCGGTTTTATAACCTGATTTTATATTCTCAAATTTCAGTTTAAAAGATGATATACGCGCTTCTAATATTGTTTTATTTTAAAATACCTTTTAATTAAGAATATTAAAAAGAAATTAATATGGGCCCCATTGGGCCAGACTGGATTATCTCTGGGCGTGATCAGATCCATATTGGAATTTCTGCTCGAGTGATGGTGGCTTCAGATGACTGGTATTTGAAACTCGGAAACGAAGGTAACGGGTCCTATTATGGAACGGTTTTCACAGAAACGAAAAAAATATCATCAATAACAAATGCTTGAGTAAACTACTAAAAATAATCCAATTGTATTTTGAAAGACCAATATCTCTAGTATCAAAATCAAGTCGCAAAATGTTTATTCTTGATAAATATATAGAAATAAAAGGGAAAATGTGAAGTCTTAGCATGTCCCCATGATGGAACACTTTTTCCTCACCATTTCTCTGTGTTCCACAGAAAAGGTCCTCTGTTTGGAACGGGTACCTGTCATGTTGTGAAGCTAGGATCCAACTTTATAAATGTATTGAAAGCATTATTAAATACCAGATAGTTAGGTATCTATTAAATTAACATAAACATTTTGAAAATATAATAGACTTATTATTTATTAATAAAACCAAGCGTTCAAAAATTAAATCCAATTGTGTACATTTATTCTATTTAAAAAATGGTAATTTTCAAAAAAGAAAGAAAATTGCTCTCAGCTTCACATTTAAAAGATAAATAAGTAAATGAAATAAGTACATAATCCCTTGTTACTTTCAATCTTAGAACTTTAATTTGTTTATTTTTCATATGCAATACATTCAATAGAATTAAAAAATGTAACACATTTACAAGTATTTAAATATATGATTTATGTGTATGATAAATGTGCATTTCAGTAAGAAGAATTAGTTTTCCACTAAATAAATATAAAAAATTTCAATAAAAGTTATGAATAATTAATTGGAATAGTAATAGTTTTTCCAAAGAGATAAATTTTCACCTAAAATGATGTACTAGTTGAGACAATGAAATTTATAGTAAAAAACAACATTTAAACAAATAAAAATGTCACAAAAGGACTGCGCACACATCTATGGAAAATATATTCCCGGTCAAATTGGCTGAAACTGTAGCATAATGTAGTTTATAATATCCTGATCAAATAAAGCCCTTAGACACTGGGCCTAAAAAACGCCAGGTTTCGAGATAGGAGGGACCAAATGTCACTTTTCATGAACGCGAGAGGAGTTCCACGGACCCTCGAAGACTGTTTGGCATTACGCTCAGGGATCATGCTAAACGCTCTGTTCCTTTTATATTTTGCAGTTTGGGACCCCCCAAACAATAATATCCATGTCTAAAGGTCGACGAAAGGATACTTTTCCGTCGGTGTTGCGTCGTATGTCGCTTTTCATGCAGATGAGAAGAGTTACAGCTACCATAGAGGACTGTTTGGCACCATGCTCAGGGATCATGCCGAACTCTCTGTTCCATTGATATTTTGTATTTTAGAGACCCCTGATCGATAATATCTAGAACTGAATGTTAAGACATGGATACTCTTCCATCCGTGTTGCATCGTTTGTCGCTTTTCATGCAGGTGAGAAGAGTTACACCGACCCTCGAGGAGAGTTTGACATCATGCTCAGGGATCATGCCAATCTCTCTGTTTCATTGATATTTGTAGTGTGGGCTTCCGCGAACAATAATATCCATGTCTTAATGTCGAGAAAAGGATACTTTTTCGTTGGTGTTGTACCAAAGTTAACGTTTGATGCACACTCGAGAAGTTTCGCGGACCTTCTAGAACTGTTTGGCACCACGCTTAGGGATCATTTCGAACTCTCTGTCCCTTTAATATTTTGTAGTTTGGGACCCCCGAACAATAATATCCACGTCGAAATATCGAGAAAACGATACTTTCCCATCGGCTTTGCATCTTATGTCGCTTTTCATGCAGGTGAGAAGAGTTACATCGACCCTCGAGAACTGTTTGACACCATGCTCAGGGATGATGTCGAACTCTGTTCCGTAGATATTATGTATTTTAAGGAACCCTGATCGATAATATCTAGAACTGAAGGTTGAGAGATGGATATTTTTTTGTCGGTGTTGCATCGTAGGTCGCCTTTCATGTTTAGACTAAAACTAAAACAATCTGAATTTGATTAAACAGCACCATTTATGTACGTACTTATTAAAACTAAATAATCAGGTCCTATTAACCGTGTCGTCAAGACTGTAATATTGAGTGGGTGTCTACGGGTAGTTTACCTTCGTAAAAAAATTAATTAGTGGATTTCGGATCACGGTAACATAAACTTAAATTGAAGCTACATTACCAAATGCATAATTCCTCATTCAAACTAATAAATCATGTCTTAACAACTACATCGTCAAGACTACTGTAAAATCTTAGCCGTTAGTTTTCGGATCAAACTTAAACAAACTAAATGTGATTAAACATCACTAATTGCGTACCTACTTATTCAAACTAATTAATGAGGTCCTGTAAATTGCATGTGATGGACTACTGTGCACGGAGTGACTGTGCACGAGCCCATCTGTGCACATTGGTGACCATAGGCACAACTGAGCACGTTGTTGGCCACAGGCACAACTGTGCACGTTGCTGACCACAGGCCAGGTACCTCATTTCCCAGGTTGTCGGTAGGAATCTATCAGCTGAATGTACGTAAGAGGAGCTTACATCCAAGATAAGTTTGACAGGGAGCAAATGGAACATTTGTACTTGGACGAACTTGTCGATGAACCGGGTTTAATCAGAGTGCGAGTGTATTCTCGTTTTAGACGCGCAACGACATACCAGGTCTGGATATGCTATGTAGAAGATAACTTGGTTCAAGCATCCGATGATCAAGAGCTACATGTGGATGAAGCACGAAACAATGAACAAATATAGATTTACTGCTGTACTTGCAAAACTCGGACCAGGACAGTCGGATCGTGTGCACATGTAGCAAGCATATTATAATATTTTGGATACGCGCGCCATCAGCCAGCAGTAAAGTATCCACACAGATCTATGATTATTAATATTGCGGATGCGGGTCAAAGGGAACAGTAGAATGATATACCAAAACTCGTCTTATTTAAGCAAACTAATTCTCATTGTCTTTACGGACCAGAACGTCATCTAATACCAAACCTTACACTAACGTTGCTATACCTTGTTTAAACACTTTCTGGAAAATGCCAGAGAATTGCTATTATTAAACTGATCATTCATTAATCTTGCCTTAACTGAGTGGAAAATACTCCGGTATTGCCTTAATTTCCAGGATCGTGCCCTGATATCGTGTTGATTGTCCGTGAACTTGGAACGCAGGCCTGAACCGCTCTATAATGGGGGACATTTAAACATTGAGTTTACACAACTGAGAACATGGATTTAGATTGAATACAAAAATTAAAGTGAATAAATTGCGACCAGAAATGTCATATATAATGTTCGAATTATTGATATTACAAAAAAAAAAACCCATTTAATAATCAGCTTCGTTTCTTTATTTTCGTCCACCAAGGCTTGTCATTTTTCGCTGGTTAGTGATACTGTAGACAGAAATTTTGAGAAAATCTGTGGATACATCCTATGAAATTTTTATTATGCTTTCAAATACAAATAAATCAATTTTTTCTTTTCATTTATAAACAAAAATGTTTGTAAATGCTGATGCAATTTTTATATAAGACTGTGGATAATTCTTTTTTTTCATCTCACTATTTCTAGCGCTGTTCCAACAATGGGATAAAATCAAGACGGCGTACCCATAATACGGCCCTTTGCTTTATAGTGATATCAAATTCTGGTTTGCGCAGAAATTTAATGCTTTTTAAGTACCAATATATTCTGAAAAAGCTCAATTTTGACCTTGGTAATTTTGATCAAAAACATGTAGTTATGGTGGCTTCAGGTAACTGGTATTTGAAACTCGCAAACTATTAGCGATATCAAGTTCTGCTTTGCACCAGAATTTACTGCTAATTAAGTGCTAATATATTCTGCAAGGACTAAATCTTGTGCCCGGTAATTTTAATAAAAAAACATCTAGTAATGGTGACCCCAGGTGACTGGTATTTGAAACTTGAAAATTATTAGGGGTATCAAAATCTCCTTTGCGCAAGAATTTAGTGCTAATTATGTGCTCTCTATTTTTCCTCTGCAAACATTCCGGGCACTTTTTTTTACAAAAAATGTGTAGTAATTCTGGCTTCCGGTGACTCTGGTACGTGAGACTCGGAAATTGTTAGTGGTATTAAATTCTCTTTTTGACAGGAATTTACTGCTAATTAAGTGCTAATATATTATTCAAATACTAAATTTTGCGCCCGGTAATTCTGATCAAAAACATGTAGCAATGGTGACTTTAGGTGGCTGTATTTGAAACTTGGAAACTATTAGTGATATCAAGTTCTCATTTACGCGGGAGTTTAGTGCTAATTAATTACTAATATATTCCGCAAAAACTAAATTTTTTGCCCAGTAAATTTGATCAAAAACGTGTAATGGAGACTTCAGGTGACTGGTGTTTGAAACTCGGAAACTATTAGTGATATCAAGTTCTACTTTGCACAGGAATTTAGTTCTAATTTTGTGCCAATATATGCTGCAAAAACTAAACTTTGTGCCCGGTAATTTGCATTAAAAATATGTAGTTGTCGTGGCTGCAGATGACTGTTATTTGAAACTCGAAAACTACTCAAGTTATGAAATTCTCCGTTTAGCAGGAATTTAGTGCTAATCAAGTGCCCGGATTTTTTACATAAAAAATCCAGAGCACATAATTAGCACTAAATTGCAGTAAAAAGAAGAATTTGATACCAATAACAATTTACGAGTTTCATACGCCAGAGTCACCTGAAGCCAGCATTACCACACGTTTTTGGTTAAAAAAGAAGGACCCGGTATTTTTCATAGCACAAATCCAGAGCACTTAATTAGCACTAAGTTCCTGAAGAAAAGAAAATTTGATATGACGAATAGTTTTCGAGTTTCATTTACCAGTGATCTGAAGCCACCATCACTACATATCTTTCATGAAAATTACAGGGCACAAAATATAGTTTTTGCAGAATATATTAGCACTTAATTGGCACTAAATTCCTGCGCAAAGTAGAACTTGATATCACCAATAGTTTCCGAGTTTCAAATACCAGCCACATGCAGACAGCATTACTACATGTTCTTGATCAAAACTCCCGGGCATAAAATTTAGTTTTTGCAGAATATATTGGCACCTAATTAGTACTGAATTTTGCTTTAACAAAGGAGAATTCACAATGACCAAATCACTGTTATCGATGCTTTGACCTTTAATTTTAAAAAGTGTGTGCACAATGTGGGCAATATACAAAGACCGAGCCCGTATCGCGAGGTAAATATATTATTTTGGCTAATTTTATATATCAAAATTGTGTAAAAATGTTCAATGATATATAACATTAACGTTTACTTATTTTGAAAATTGACTTTCCGATGACGGGGAATATGTTACATATTCACAATTTAAATTCAATTTTTTTGACTCAGCATTAACTTCATCTATGGTGCTGCAAAAACTGTATTGCCGACACTCTATTTTTCTCTCGTCCTTCTTTAGCGAAATAGCGAATACACACTTTTAACTGAAATGTGCTCATGTTTTTATTCCGTATTAATTTGTGAAATCCAATTTACAATCGTAATAGTAGGACTGAGCTAGTTTTGAGCTCACTAAAAATAACAAATTATATTGTCCGAAAACAACCCATAACACTAACAGATACCCCTCATTGAAAATATAGATACTGCCGAAAAATCTCCAAATGAAAAAGACTAATACTATTCACTCTCGAAAAACTATAAACAATACCGGTTGCCCCCCCCCCCCCAGTAATAATCCAAAAGCAACCCGGACGTATTTAATGAAACCCAGCTTAGCTGCCTACAACTATAAGATCCATAAACTTTTCAATTAAGTACAATTACCACAAAGACATTCCCAACAATCTTTGTCATATCCTCATCTCCACAGTAACATTAAACAACACTTGAGAAATACCCCTATCACATTTAACGAACCAAGTCTCACCTTCCATCAACTAAAACCTCCAAAACAATCTCAAATTAAAAATAAGTACTAGACTAGCCTGGATTCGTTAACTATTGAAGGAATAGCTCCTAAGGGTTTCGCAATTTTACTGTGGGAATAGATATATGAACTAGAGTGTTGAAAAGTTGTCTTGGGTGATTATTTTTACTTATATTTTTTTTGCGTTTTTAGTTTAAGGTAGCTAAGACTTGGTTCGTTAAATGTGATAGGGGTAATACCTAGGGATCGTTGAATATGACTGTAGAGATTGATATATTAAATAGAAACTTGGAAAGATTTCTGCAGTCATTCTTTTTAATTTAAAATATTTTCGCAGATTTCAGTTAAAGACAGCTGATACTGGTTTCGTTAAATTGGTCAGGGGGAGTTCCTAGAGGTTGTGGACTATTACTATGAGGTAGGATATATTTTTGAGTGTACTTGGGAGCCCAAAAATAGCACGATATTCGAATACGCTTACATTTAGGCTGGGTGCCTAAGTTATTTGAAGGATAATTTTTAGGTATATCGATATTGGTGCCCACTAAGAGGCCAAAAAAGTCAAAATTCTGATAAACTTACATTTAGTTTAAGTGCATATTTTATTTTAAGGGTAAATTTTCTTTTAAGGGTGGCTTTTGTAAATTAATTTTTGCATTTTGTAAGAACCCCAAAAAAGCCAAAATTCTGAAGCAGTAGATTTTTTTAGTTCTCTCCATTTTTTGTAGTGGAGGTGCAGCGGTCAGCACCTCCACCTAAAAGTCCACACTGAAATAAAGTTTTTGAATAAAAAAAAAATTTGATTTGAAGAAATGGTCGTACTGAATATGTCCAATTATTTACTTCTTCAATACAAAGAAATCGTTTGATTGTATCAAAAATAAGAAATTATTGAAGAAAATAAATATTTAATTGAGCCTGTGAAATATTATTTGAGCAAATGGACGATGTCTTTCACTGAATGACACTAGAAATTTGAATTTAAAAATCAGTCTGTTGATATGATAAAATATAACTCTAATTCTAAGAAATGTTTTCCGGATTAAAAGTAATGTCGATTGGATAGAATAGAAGTTTATTTAATTGAAAGATTTGATTTCTCGTTTCAAAGAAACGTACTGTCAGCTTTCATAAATATTTTCTGACACCAAAGAAATGACAGTTGACAAGAACAGAAATGGTTCTGGTTCGAATCAAAGATCTCCTATTTCAAAGAAATATTTATCAGATTCTATAAAACATTTTTCAAGTGTAAGAAAGGTATTTTTGATTGAAAGAAATTTGAATTCCTTGGAAAGAAAAATGCGATCTATATAAAGAAATGTTTGATTAAGTCAAAAAAATATTTCTTTCTCATAAAGGAATATGCAGTTGACTTCAATAGCAGTTTCGTAGTTCAAAAGATAAAATTCATTATTTGAAAATAACGCACTTTTAATCCTCAAGTATTATTTCTTGAAGTAAGTAAATATTGCTTGATACTAAACCCACCAATTTCTACATCAAAGCTGTTTTTCATTAAGTCCAAAACCGAATCCGGTAAAGCAAATAAATATTTCTATGTTTTAAGGAACCTGTTAAATCTATTTGAAACAGAAGTACTTCAGTCAAACATAAGTCTACTACCACTTAATGGAATATTTCTTTGGGCGAAAAAAATGTCACTTTGCGACAAAATTACTTTTATCTTAGCCATAGGACCGAGAAGTGATACTGAATGTTGTTTCTGTCTGGGTTATATGCACACTACGCGAAATTTTGATTTTTTTCAGATAACGAATATACATCTACATTGAAAGAATATTTTTTAATTCAAATAATGTTTGCATTTGTGTTAAGTACCGTAATTGTTAGAATGCAGTAAATATTTGTTAATTTAAATGTAATATTTCTTCATTTCAAAAGAATATTTCTTTAATTCAAGTAATTATTTGATTGCAATGTCGCCAAGAAATCATTTTCTTAAAAGAAAGCGTGAATCTTCTGCATCCAAATAATATTTAATTAAATGATGTTAACAATTCCTTGACACAAAGAAAAAAAAACAAATAAACGCTTTTCCTTCAATCAAATAATTTTTTTCTGTGCACAAAGTCATAGCACGTTAGATTTTATTTGTTTCCTTTTATTTTTTGGAACATTTTAAGACCAAAAGGAAAAAAAGTCCCGAGCCAGTTCTTGAGAAAAACGTTTTTGTCGAGTAAAATTAGCTTTTATTTCTAATATTTTAATTTTTGTATTTCTCTTTAGTTTTTGTGTAATACAAGTCAAATATCGCATAACAAGTATGTTTATTAGACCAAATTCGACAATCTCTGATCTTTTTATGGGGGCCTAAACCATTTTTCACGTCTTACAATTCGAGAAAACTTCAGAAAACGAGGGCAAAATACAAAAATGCCTAAATCCAAAGCAAAAATACAGTATTATGAGTATTACATATTACTCAAAAACTTATTTTAATCAAATACAAATAGTTCAAAATCATTATTCCTGTTAAGTGTTAACTTTGCGAATGCTACAAAAATATCAAGTAGAATTAACATCTCAAATACCGTCAGAATATTATTTTTCATTAGCAAGTATTAATTTATCTATGAAAAAAATCTGTGAAAATAGAACATTAACCAATACCAGCTTTTGTAGTATACAAGTAAACTGAATACAATAAAACAGTATGGTTCGTTCGAATCTTCAAGTTCGATATTTCATGTAGGTGGGCGCGCTCTAAACGCTCGCGCGTTCTATTCGAATTTGAATGAACGGTGACTTGGTAACTATTTTGCATATTATTCATTTAAGTTTATGAGTAACAAAATGAAGCAAGTTATACCGTAAAACTTCATAAAGAAATTCGGAAATACTATTTTATAGCTTGAAAAAAGATTTTTTTGTCAAATCGATGTTCTATGTTATTCTAATGTATATGAGGTATACGTTGTTTATGTTATGCCTAAAATAATTTGGTTTTCATAAAAGTTCATACAAAGAATAATATCATTTTTATCACTCCAATAGGACCAAGATCATTTAGAATGCAAAAAGTATATATTTAATACTCATATCACTGTGTTTTTGCTTTGAATTTAGGAATTTTTGTATTTTGTCGTTTTCTGGAGTTTTTTCAATGTATAAGGTTTTACAACGTAACACCTGTTTTTTCGGATTTAATAAGTCTCAAAACGTGGAGTTTGAAAGGAATCCGCGATGATGAGAATGTAATAAAGGCGAGATCAATATATGCATTTAAAGCATTCGTTATTTTTATCAAATAGTCAGTTTTCGTTTTTTTTAATCATGAAGACTTTTGACAGATTTGGGACTCTTGGGAATTTAATGGTTTCCAGGCGTTAGAGTCAGAAAAGTTCTCCGCCTCTTGCTTTAGTACTCCACTGACACACATGCAATGAACACAAATTCAAAGGCCTGAGAATTCAGGGATTTCGTTTGGAGCAGTGAAAAGGTAGGTCGAGGTATAACGATAGCTAATATACGACAGAATACATCCTGGCTATCGAGTTAACGTAAGCTAATAATTTTTCTTTTATCAATATTTAATCGCTGATCGAATTCAATTTGGTTTCTTAAGAGAAACCAAATTTAAACTGCATATAAATATATAATTTTTAATTCCGTAGAGAGGCCAGGCGTCTCTAAAGGTAGATCCTGTATCTACTAGTGATCTTAGGCCAGTAGGTGGAATCTACTGGCCTCTGACCTCTGAATATTAAGAGTTTAAAAAAATTGTTAAATAGAACTAGATAATTTATAACATTATCAAATCTAGCAGATAAACAAAAAATAAGTTACAATTAAGACTCAACGGAAAAGATGCTTGGCAGAGGTTATATATAACCTCTGTCAAAAAAACTTTATAAATTAAGAATTGGAAATTTTAAAACTTGAATAGCATCGAATTAAAAATTATTTTTATTAAAAATTGAAATTTTGTAATAATTCAATTTTTAACGGTTTTCTTAGCTTTAAATTTTTAATAATAAAATTTTATACGAGATTTGCATTATTAATGTTGCAAAAATTTATTTGTAAACATCTATCCGCAATTGCTTGGTTTAAGATTTTAAATACTTTAAATAAATTACCTTTTATTACAAGTTTCGTTAAGTTATACCAGAAAAAAGGATTCTGTATGTTCAACTTTCAGAACCGAGCTCTTCCAACTGAGTTTTTTTTGTGTGCGATCATAAATTTTATCTCAGTTTCCCGTCAAAAAAAGAATTGATAGATCTTCAAAAAGGTCGAGCGATCCTGGATCACGCTACACCTGTGGATTGTGGAGACCCCTGGTATAGGCATTTAAAAAACTGTTCATTCAATTTTTGAAATATGTTTCTTTGCAAAAACTCATAAGTCTCCACGTGCTTATCAAAATTTAATTGGCATCAATAAGTATTTATATAACTACATAACAAAATGATTATTAAATGCAATTTTAAGGTATTTCGATACATTTTAAACAATTCCATGAGGTTTTAACGTATTTAATGAAATTTAATGCTGTGTTCCATTAGACTTCAGATGTTAATAAAATTGATTTTGATATATTTAAAAGAACTTCAGGAAACTTCAAAGGATTTTATATTACATAAAAATGATAAGAGGAATTTGGAGTGTTTTCGAGAGATTTCAAACAACCTCAAAAGATTATGAAAGGTTTAAAGGTTTCAAGGGATTTCGAAGAATTTTAAGATACGAAGGTTTCTAAAGATGTCTATATATTTCGAGGGGTTTGCAAATAACCCAAATATTGAAGAGATTATTAAAAATTAATATAAGACATTATATAATATAAAAAATAAAATTAATATAAAAAAGAACCTTTCATAAAGGATGTCACAGTTTTAGAGGGGGGGGGGCTATATCAGAGACACAATGTTACAACGGGGGGGGGGGTAGAAAATTTTCAAAAAAACTAACAACCTTTTAGCAAAATCCCTTAGCCACACCCCTAGGAATCAATAA
>JAAAKG020038036.1:0-19170 GCA_010014905.2 Druon quercuslanigerum
GACTTTTACAAGAAGGACGTGGACATTTTTCAGTTCAAGCATCGATATGAGCCTGGTGGAGCTGATTAGTGTCCAACAATATGGGATCACTGGGCCACGAGCGTTGGAGGTAACGACAGTCACCCTTGCATGCTTTCTTAGAGCTACCATCTGCCACTTCACAGGTTTTTAGTCGCTTGCTTCCTGATGAGCAAGAAAGTTTCTTACAATGCGACAGGTTTTTAACAAAACCGCCTTCTGAGCTGCTGCCAATACCCTGCTGACTCCGAAATGTTCAAGATGTTCACTGCATCTTGTGTGTTTTGCAAATTTCGGTTAAGTAGACAAGCAATGTCGATGATGTAAACTCTTTCACCTTTTTTTCTCGCATCACGGCGTCAGGTCGATCGGCCCGGATGTAATGATCCGTTAGGATAGTGAAATTCCAATATAATATGTAATCTTCGCTTTCTAAAACGGGAATTGGAATGTATCTATAGAAAGGCGTCCATTCTTTTAAGAGTCCTAGGTTTAGGGAAAGTTGTGGATGTATAATGCCTGATACATCATTATGTATGCGCGTATATTTTCTCTGAGTCACTACGCGGTAGCCATCAATAATGTGCTCTATGGATTCGTTGGTATATTCACATAATCGCCACCGGTCAAGCAAGCCTTGCTGAAACACGTTTTTGCGACCGTTCCTGGTGCTTACAACCTTGTCCTGTATCGCAATGACGAATTCTTCTGTCTCTGGATACACCCTTTCTTAGCTAAATGTTGGATGCCTCACTATCTACTTCATGTTGATCTAACGTCTTGAGGTGCTCGCCGTGGATAGCCTTCTCCTTCCATTGTACTTCTAGTTCCTCCATGGTTTCTATCTTGATATTGAAGGCCCTGAGAACAAATTCAAGGGCGTGTAGTCAAGATCCGCTTTACAGATAGTGCTGTAAAGCTTAACATTTCCTTTGCTGTTAAAATAGTCTCGCAACTTTATAACTTATGACTCACACAGTTTTTTACATCTACAACGGCCTTGCCCCCTATATGTCGTGGTAGAAATACCTTTTAAATCGCTGAATTTTTGTGGTGCATTCGGTGCTTCTTCATGTCTGCGCGATCGATTCTGTTTAACTTTTCAAGACCGGTGTTAGGCCATCTGATGAGCCCGAAGGAGTACGTGTGAACAGGGATGGCACTTGTGTTAATTGCCCAGATTTTGTTTGCGAGTTGAGAAAACTCTTCATAATCAATCTGAGTCTCGTAGTGAAGGTAGTCGTTAGGCTTGTCTTAACAATCGTATGTTGAATACCCTTAGATTAAAGAATTCCATGTGGATATTACTGGAAAACTGCTTTGTGACATCGATCACTTGCTGCAGTTTCTGGACTGAACTAGCGTACAGCTTCAGGTTATCCATGTACAGAAGATGGGTCACTTGATGACCATCCTCATTATCATTAATTCTGAACCAACGAGACATGCTGTTTAGTGTTTTGCTCAATGGGTTCAACGATAAACAGAACCATAGTGCACTGAAGGAGTCTCCTTGAAATATACCCGTCGTAATGCGTATTGATCTAATTATCCTTGGTTGTCCATGATCAAAACACTTGATTCTTCTACCATAGAGCCTCATCACATGACTTATACAGTCAACAATGCGAGGGCAGATCTTGTAAAGTTTTAAGACTTCAAGCAAATAGTCATGCGGCACGGAAGGAAAAGCTTGCTTGTAGTCAATTTATACCATGTGTAAGTTCCTTTTATGCTTACGAGCTTGAGTCATGGCAACAGCGTCTATAGTGACTACATCTCTACAGCCTCGCGAGTTTTTACAACATTCATTTTGTTCTTTTGTAAGGAGGTCATTATCGTCGCAATGACAATATACTTTATCTGCAATGATAGCTGTAAGACATTTGTAAATGATTGGAAGACAGGCTATCGGTCGAAATTCAAATGGCTTTAGAGCATCTAGTTTTATAGGTAACATATATGTAGTACCCTGGAGCATAAAGCCTGGCATTAAATCTAGGTGTTTAATCATGTTCTGAGAACACCTTGCCAACGCATGATGCACACTCGTCAGGTACTTATACCGGAAGTTGTGCACCATGTCCAGACATGGAGCTTTCCCGTTACTCACCCTTTATAAGACCGCTGAAACATCTAAAGCTGTGCTGTTTGTCAGCTGCATTTCAGGGCTATTGCCTGCCCTTGCTGTCTTCAGTTGAAACCACGCAGTGTCTAAATTGCATCTGCTCATTTTTCTGTAAACAACTAATTGAGGGACTTCGGTGTCTTGCTGGTTATTTTGCTTCACACTCAGTTCACGTTAGAGACTTCTTTCATCTGTCTGAAAGTTTCGAGTTTTTTACCTTCGTGCACTAATTTTTTTGTAACCACGTAGTCTGGCAGAAAGAACATCAAGTCTTTGCCGTTGGAAGTCCATAATCTCATCCAATATTGATAGTGTTAATGAATCGATGTGACAAGGGTGGATTATTTTAGTAACATGGTTTATCAGCTTTCTGGTTCTATTTCCTTTTTTATACTGAGTTAATCGACCCAATTTGCACCTTACTTTTCTAACATTCATATCCAACCTGATCTTCCATAGTGGATCTTCTAAATGTTGCCACAGCTGCACAGTATACTGTGTTATACTGTGTTCTATTAGTGCACGTAGGTCATTTGTGATGTTTATTTTGGGCAGAGAATGCCTTAGTGTTGGTTCTACATATCTGAACTCTAGTAAAGCATGAACAAAATTCCTTTTACGGTGCTGTAGTTTTTCTGGGATTTCGCTATCCACAACATCATTATTAATATCCGGATGTATCCTATGCCTTCAGCTTCAATTAAGTTTTCATTGTCCACATCTTTCAAGGGGAGTTCATCAATAGGAAGCTGCTATTCCACTTCCATTTTGATAGCAGCTATTTCAACAACCGAAAGCAATCTGTTTACAGGTATTGAGCGTTTTTGATCTGCCACATTCTGCTAGTTTATTTTTGTAACTAGCTCTGGGTTTTTAAGTAAGAAGTGTCTACGATGTTCTCTCCTAACACTTTGTCTACATTTCTCTGCTAAAAAATAAAAGTGCATAACATCTCTGTTCATATGGTATGTCCA
This sequence comes from Druon quercuslanigerum, assembly GCA_010014905.2. Taxonomy (NCBI): domain Eukaryota; kingdom Metazoa; phylum Arthropoda; class Insecta; order Hymenoptera; family Cynipidae; genus Druon; species Druon quercuslanigerum. The sequence goes on from JAAAKG020038036.1 coordinate 3,121, forward strand.
TATGAACAGAGATGTTATGGACTTATTTATAAGGGCATCCACCTCTGGAGGATGTGTTGATGTCGGACCATCAACATGTTCATCGTTTTTCCACGCTAAGTCAACATGTTGCTTAATCTCCGTTGTTTGATCTTCTGTGATGTGTAGATTAGTCCTTATGTCCTTCACCTTAGCGATAAGATCTCTTAGTGCAACTTTCTGTATATTAAGATACTTTGCAGGAATTCTCGTTCTTAAATTGTATCCTTTATCCATTTTTGTTTCAAACTTCGCACATTCGTAATAGAGACGCACCAAATCATCTTTCATTGTGGTATCCCACTTGGTGCTCTCCCACGGTATTTCTGTTGAGGTGGTTGGCTGCTAATAGCTCACACTAGCCAAAGCATCCTCAGCAGGCGCAGTTGATGTTCCACTGCTTACCGTTTGTCGCAGATGTTCTTACTGCCCCACTGTTTGATTAGTGAGATCTGCCTGACCATCTCGCAGCACACCATCACCACCGTTCCGCATGTTGTGGCCCCCAGCGGCAACTCAAGGGTCGCCCTAACGATCCTCGGGAAGCAATAAGCGTTACAAAACCTTTAATATACTCTCAATGATTTATGGGTTTTAGTGTCTTGCTTAGTCCCTTACCTCTTCCTTATCTGCCTGTCTGGCATGGGAAACCCTGTCAGTAGCAGTGCAACTTCCAACATAGCCATCAAAGTCATGAGATAAAAGCTCAAGCCCTACCGCGACATCCACGCGGAATACCTTCGGTAGGGGGATTTATTATTATTACTTCATGCAATTAGTTTCTTTGTAAAACATATAACTCCGAAATTGCACCAGTTGTTTTCTGTAAGACGTGTGAAGTTTAAATTTCGTATACTTTAGGTGCATAAAAGCGTAGGTAGCTTCAATAGCATTTTACTGGAACTCTTTCCAAGTTTCAAGTTCGATGGTTAAGAGCAACTTAGAATGCAATGCATATGGAGCAGGTCTTGATATCATGCAACTGCATATTTTGAAGGAGTTTCTGTAAATATTATTTTAGCTACCTGATGATTTATTCAGAATGGCTTTGGGTATTATCCAACATTTGAGCAATTTCAGAATTTTCAGAAGATTTACAACTTTTGTTGACTATAACAGAATTTTGTTTGGAAAATTTTGTAATTTAGAGCTGGAGTTAAGATTCAAATTTACTTTTAATGACGTATGAATCAATCTGGACGTGAAAATTAATTCTTGTCCCTGAAAAGGTTTTCTTTTGATTTAACTTACTATTCATGCTATTTACAGAAGATTTGCAGCTACCTAGAATCAGCAGTTTTTTTTACAAAATTTGGAATTTCGAAGTAAAAGGGAAATTCGAATAATCCTACATTGTTATATACATCACTCTAGGCCTGGAAATTAAATTTTATCTCTTCATGATATATGTCTATCAACCTGAAAACCTGTTTTGAAACAGATTTTTCTCTACACTTCAGCATGTATACCAATGCTATTATTTCTAGAGATGTTAATGCTTATCTATTCTTATCACACCATAACTTTATTTACTTGGAATACCGCTGCCTGCTCTCTAAATAAGAAAACATACTTATCTTCCCGTGACTTTCGAAATATGTGTGTTGGCGAATTTCAACGATTTTTGAAGACTTACAATTAGCTCGAATTATCTTCGATCGACGAAAGTTAGGCTGGTAACCAAATTAGGGAGTACCCAACCTATGCGATTACCTGCGCCGCTCTATAGGAGCAAAACGTAAATTTTTATTAAAATAAAATAGCTCCTCGTAGGAATGACCGATCTTGATAAACTAAATTGCAAAATTTAAGTTTTTAGTTTTAGAATATGAGACAATTTCTCCGAAAAACATATTCGGCTTTCCCAGCCCGGAAAATCAATGGCAACCGGGAAATTCCCGAAATCCCAATTTTGACCGGCTGATATGATTTTAAAAAATTACACTCTTACACTATTAGGTGCACATTTGCTTATCTATTCAGATATTCCAGCTCCTATAAAAGATATTGATAAAGAAGTACAGAGAATGAAAAAGTGGTAAGATACTCAAGACTGCATTTATATACCCCTCCCCCCTCACCCACTCTTACCCTGATAGATGCACATATGCTTAATTTTTCAGATATCCCTGCTCTTATAAAAAATACTTATAAAAGAAGTACAAAGAATACAAAAAGTCACAGAATACTCGAGATTACATTTATACCCTCCTTCCCTCTACCACTCTTATTTTGATACATGCACATATACTAAACGTCTCTGATAACCCTGTTCCTTTGAAATATGCTTATAACCAAAGTACATAGAATAAAAAAATTGTAGAATATTTAAGATATATAAGGTCTACAAGATCTACAAGATCTACTTATATTTTGAAAAGAATCTGTACAAAATAAACAGAAACAGTTTAAACACAATATTAAAGGTAAAAAAATTAAACTACTTTACAAAGATGAATAACTTGAAAAGATTATTAAAATAAATCATTTTTAACAATTCGTAGACTTGTCAACTTTCAAGTGATTCCATGTACATTTTAATAATTATTAAAATAATTATTAAAATTTGTATACAAATGAATCATACTCGCTTTTCTATACAATTCGAATACTGAATAATTATTGTATAGTATTGAAAAGGAAAGTTTTACGTGATCGATTATACAAAACATGTGTATTATATAATTTCTGTAACACATGTATATGCTGAAAAACGTCAATTTTATAGGTCAGCTGAGGCTCAATAGTGACCGTTCTTCTATTTCATAATCCTTTTCTACTTATTATATCAACCTCGTTATTTAATCATGTGTATGTAATCCTAAGTCCCTTTCCCGTTAGTTGAAGTAAATATATAATATTAGGTTAAATTTAATTGGTTATAAGATATTATAAATTAGTTATAATTACATGTAATTAGTTAAATGTTATTTTAGTTAGTTTATTATTTATACCGCCTACTCCTCTTTCTACTCTTTCTTCCTCCTCTTCGTTGTTAAGGGAATCCCCGATGCAGAGATTCTAAGGAAAATAACTTATGATAGAGCAGAACCATGCTCAGTCAGTAAATTGTGAACAACTGGTATTGCCTTATTACTTACGAAACTTGTCAATGATTTTTACTTTTAATTATTAACCACATCGTTTAAAAATATTTTAAAAATTTACATATATTTGCGTTTTTTGGGAACTCATTAATGGTGAAAAACTTGGCTTTGGTTACGGATTTTTTGATAACAAAATATCTCGTAAAAATTTTCGCAATTTTTTTAAAATGCGAACATCTAACGCAAAAAGTTGTTACACATTCACGGAGATGTTTTTTATATTAAAAGGTACTGTGCATTTATTTATAGATTTATCCAATGATTAATTTAGCTAAAAATTGCAATAAAGTAAATTTGCATAATCAGCGATTATTCATCATATATGGCGGCTATCCGGCTGAAAATTCGCAAAGAACAATCGTGAAACGACTGCCTCGGAATAGTTGATGCAAAATCTTAATTGTATTGGATGCTCTTTTTTCTATGGAAATCCGTCTAGGCTATTTTTTGCCTGCGTAAATAACAAAATCCAAATAAAAACGGAATAAATGCTTGACTTTTGTTATTCTGAGGCGAAGTTTCCCATATCATTAATAATAAGAAACTTTTTTTAAATAAATTTTTTATGTTTCAGGTAGGTACATATTGGTCGAAAAAGAGCAGAAGTTTATTGTGAGTTAAAATTTCTCTTATTAGCTATTGCAATGAAAAAACATATAGAGCGAAATATCTAATATTCAAAAATTTTTGCCAGAAGAAAATTAAATATATTTGCACCATATTTTAAAGTGGTATTTAGATACTTTTCCGTGCTCGATTCGTATTTCCAGTTGATGCACTAGTTAGAATCGACTTTACCAGCAAGTGAAATAATGCGGACAGAGACAGACGTTTGTGGTCAGCCGTAGCTGTTTGGGCAGTCATGCGGCTGAATAAGAACCTTGGAGAAGGGCCAGATGCGCGCAATAGACGCGATATTCTAATTCTAAATACTAACGACTATCATGATCAATGCTTTGAAATGAGCATAATGCTGTCCTAATTTTATTTATTTTTTTTTTTTTGCTTGACCAAGAATCGAACTTTTGAGAACAGCAAAAGAACTTAATAGTGAAGATCGGCACAATGTCTATAGCCTAATGTTTCAGCTTAATATTTGAAAGTACATTTTTCAAACCAACATAAACTTTAAAAGAAAAAATTGTATAGCCAAATTGCACAAGAAGGATTAAAAAGAATTATGTTCCTTAAAAAACTGCTTTCAGGGAATATAATTCTTTTTAAGCCTTGTTGTGCATTTTGTTGCACAATTTTTTTAACAGTTAATGTTGATTTAAAAAATGTACTTTCATGTATCCTAATATCCATTCAAATTCACTTTATTTGATTACTGAGCTCATTAGAGGCTGTTACAAGAATTAGGCTCAACTAGTACTTGGCATGATAAGTTCAGATTTTAATTAAAGCGAAAAGTATAAATGCAAAATAGTTTAATTTCTAAATCTTGTGAAACTTACCATATTGATAAAAAATATTTAAATATTTATAGTAAAAGGAATCATATAAAGAAGTAAGTATATTGTCAAAGGTAAGCAATACAATTTTGAAGTCGTATTATGAGCTTTCAGATTATTTATCTTCCTACAAAGTACTGCACAGCTTTGAAGTTAGAGTTATCACACATGGCCGGATTCACAGTGAATCTTTCATTTGTTGTTAAATGTTGTAAAGGAAACTTTCTTATAAAGAAATGAAAAAAGTCTGAAGTTTTTTCTAAATTATTATTTTAACTCATATTAAATCCCAAATATAAAGGGGAGATTTGGCGAGATGAGCATTGTTATCATTTACAGTATTTCAATGTTAATGTGAACCTTCATGTACCAATTTCTTGAAAGACGAAGTGTTACAAAATTAGTAATTGCGATAAAAATATGATATTCTCAATTTTGCACATATGTTTTCCCAGTTTTTAAAATAATTATTCTTAATTAATTAAATAATCTTATTTCTCCATACTCTGGGGCGAAACGAGACACGCATTAGATTCAAATGAGGCGCCTTAACTATTTATTATTTTTCACTAATAGAAGATTATTTTTCGTGTTTTTTGTACACATGAAAAATTATTTAAGAACTGCTAAAAATTAAAATGAGCGTCAGGACAAAATATCATTGAAATTAATATGTGTTCCATTGTCTTTATGATTAAGCAAAATGATTATTCGTACCTATTCATGTTCTGTAAAATATTCAAAAAACAATGTTGTAAAGTATAATTAAGTCCTATTACTTAGGCGATGGGCTTCATAAATATTCCCAAGCATAAATGCAATATTCAGTCGATTTAGTTAAATTTTTCACAATTGCAGCTATACTTACAATGTTTACCTATATGCGCAAATTGTACTCGGCACGACTCAAACCTTACGACCGAAAACTTTTTTGCCAGCCCCATAAAAAAGTGATGATGAGCAGGACAAAAACGTTTTATCTCGTCCCATAAACCCAGCTCGTTCCGAATCCAATCACGCTTTTTATTAAAACTTCAATATTACCTGTTTTTATTAATTAATTTGATATGAATGCATTAGTACATTGTATTTTATTGTGTTGTATTGTACTGTATTGTATTGTATTTGTATACATGCATTAGTACTAATAAATAAATTTTCCTACAAACCCTGAGTTGAAAATATTATTTGTTATTTTCAATAACTTGATTTAGTTTTAAAATATCATAGAACAATAGGATTCATGTGCTTTATTTAAATTCATTTTTGTTTTCAAAAAGTTTAGTATAATTATTTCTGTTTTTCTGAAAAGAGCTCCAAGAAAAGATGCATATTTTGAAAGAAAATTTAGTGTCTCATTTTAACCCCTATGCTCATCTCGCTCCGGTCTCTTATATTTTTGATCACCACTAAATTAAATGTCGTGAATGTGTTTATTAATTCCTTAAATTTCGTTATTACTGATATCTTACACGCTGTGATAGCTGTAAAATTAGTTACATTACATTAGTAACATTAGCTACCCTTTCTATTTAATTAATCTTTCCGGATGAATTCAATGTCAGGTTCGTATTCAGCGCTCGAAAATACATGAGCAAGTCCATGTCGAATATACTTTTCAGGCTATTCTACAGTAAAAGCTTGGCACATCCAAGAGCGCCGATGATAAGCACGATTAATTTAACAGAATATTCCGGGTACACTCGTCGCAACTCCCTTACAAAGTCTCTATACCTCTCTTTCTTTTAATTCTCCTTGGCTATGATGCTTTGTCATCTGGTGCCGAAAAGTCGATAAAGAACATGGTTCGCTTCTCGAAGTCAATGAGAACTATGTCAGGCCTCGAGTATGCAACAGAAAGAATTGTCGAGAATATAAAGTTCCAGTATATGCGGCACTTCTCCTTCTCGACAATTGACTCTATTTCGCTAGGAGCGTTTAGCGAAGCGGCATTAAGTGAATGCCGTACGAATGACAGAGATGCACTTTTAGTGCCGCATTGTGCTTTTGGATATAGGTCGTTCCCGCATGAGTTGGACAACTAGATAGTATGTGTCCTAGATGTGCGGTGTGTGCATGGCACGCCCTGCAGCTATCATCGGGAATGCCTTGGCTCAAAATGTGGTGACAGTATATTAAGGTGGAAATAACACCGTCTTTTCATGCTAAAATGAAACCCTCCATGTCCGACTTCAATCCGGGTGCTTTAAGCAAAGCAAAAGTTCGCTCACACGACATTGACTGATCCTCCACATTTTGTGAAAGACGCCGTGCATCTTCTTATCGAGGAGCTCTTCCCGGAAGTTTTTCTCCTGTGCTTTCTGAATCCGGGCTTTCAGGAGTGGGTACTCGAGACAGATAAGATTTGATGCATTCTGCTCACCCTGATGCTGAAGCTAAGTCCAAATGTTTCAGCAGCCACCTTTGCTGCTTTGTACAGAAACGCTCCTTTTCCCACTTCTTCATGCTTCCTGACCATTTCAAGAAGAGGATCTCTTCCATTTGGAACTCTATGTGCTGTACCCAAAATAATCCTGTTATGAAGACATTGAAGCATCAATATTCCGCGACCAGCTTGACTTTATAGATGTCATACCCTGAATGCGGCTCTGTGGCACGCCCAGGTAAGTATAAATCTCTCCAACGCAAAGGTGTCGTATAGCGCTTCTATCGACGAGCTTAGGGTCTTCAGAGATACCATTAAGTTTTCCTCGCTTCAAATAAACCTTGGCGTATGTTTCTTACCCAAATTCCAATTATAAGAGATAAAACTAATGTCAGTCAATTAATGTGCACAAGAAACAAACATACCTGGTATAGGTTAAAAGAATGAAGTAAAGAGTCAGAGTAGGAGTAAAAAGATCACAGGAAAACAATAGAACATGACATAGAATTTATAAATATTAAAAAACAAAAGAACTAAGAAAAAAATGACAAAGGGCAAAAGCCCGCCATCACGTTTGACGCGAAGAAGACTGCCTGAACAACTGAAGGTGGGTTACGAAAATTCAAAAGAAGAAAACAGAATGTGATGTAAGAGTCGATAAAATAGGATGAAACTATCAACAACGAAAATTATAATATTGTAAGAGGTTTGTAAACGTCAGGAAATAAATTATTTCCATATCTTAGATTAACAGTATTTGGTACTTTGTTGATAAAAAAATTTTCAATTATTTTTCTATATTGTTCTCCATTGATAAAATCTCAAAATTGTCTAAATCAAAATTATGGCCAGTATCAATATAATGTTTATTGAGAGTAGTATGAGCAACTGAAGTCGTCTTCGCGTCAAACGTGATGTCGAGCTTTTGCCCTTTATTATTTATTTTCTTAGTTTTTTTATTTTTTAATATTTATATATTCTACGTCATGTTATAATGTGTTCCTGTGACTTCTTTTACTCCTACTCTGACGCGTTACTTCGTTTTTCTAAAAACTTATACCAGGTATGTTTATTTGTTATGCACATTGACCTTCCGTCTTTTCACTGATATTAGTTTTATCTTTTATAAAATTGTTTTTACATTATTTGTATTGTTTTTTTTCACAGACTTAATAAATGTTTGTTTCTTTGCTTCTTCTTTGTTGACCTTCATGTCCATGATTGGCTTCGCTACTTAATACGAATAAAAGGTCGAGACTAAAAGTACAACATTTCTAACTCTTATCTAAGAAAAGATAGTTATAAACAATATTAAATTGTTTAAACAACTTTTTTGTTAACCTTTGCTTGGCACAGAGGGTTCATATGTACCCCAGCATCTTTTCTAGCTAAAATTTGAGTACCTTAACTCAAGAGCAGCGGGTTTTAACTTACAGTCGTTCATAGTTAATTAGTATATCTATCATTTATGACCAACAGCTTTATTGTAGGTGAATTTGGCTTTTTGTGGCAGCCGTTCAAACTTGTGTGGGAGCCATATGGACCCCAGTGTGGTAAGAACGTTCAAAACTGATTTTTTGGAGTGAATATTTTTTCCAGTATATAATGGCTTAAAAATGTAAAATAAATCGTGTAAACTCTATTACAAACGATTTTATTAATTTTTTTTAGCATATAAACGATTTAAACGCTATTATTATAGTATTGTCCCCACGGCATACCTTCCCCGCTCTCATTTGCGTTCTTCTGCTTGCTTTTAAAAAAATTTTAATTAAATCTATCGAGTAGTTTTGTTTTTATTAACAATTTTTAAGCTGGGGTCCATATGGCCCTCAGGTGGCAAGCGTGTTACTCAGCAGAACTGTGGCAAGCCAGGGATAATTTTAATATTTTTGTGAGTAATCATCTAATTTTCAAATTACCAACAAAATTTTTTATGATCTTATATTTTTGTATGCTCTGATAAACTGATTTTTGATTGAAAATGCAAAGGTTATTTTTTCGCTAAATTTCAACCTTCATTTCTCAAGATAAATATGTTTTTTACGATAAATAATTGAACACTATATTTTTTATTATAGTGGCATACTAGAAGAAGAGAACTCCAACCTTTTAGCTCGTTTTATGAAAAAAAAATTTAAAATTCAGTCATTTTCTTAACATACTTATATATTAATTTTGTCTATAAAACCTATGCAGTGTTTTTAAATAACACTCTAAGAGGTTATAAACAAATGTTCAAGTGTACTCGTAATCTATCGAGTAGTTTTGCTTTTATTAACAATTTTCTACGCTAGGGTCCATATGGACCCCTGGTGGACAGAAAGCTAAAAGTGCCGAAAACCCGCATACTATCAGACACTGCTATAGGTGAAGATAGTCAAAAACAATGATAATTTGTTTAAACAATTATTTTTGCTGAATTTAATTGATTATTAAGTCGCGCCTAATGCAAAAAAGACAAATGGTTGAAAATTTCAGAAAAAACCGCAACATTCTACCAATTAAGAAAAGAGAATATTATTAACAAAGATAATAAATTGTTTAAACAATTATTTTTGTTAACTTGAATTCATTATTACTTCAATCCTACTGAAAATTGAACAAAAAGCCAGAAATTTCAGAAAAAACGTCATCTTTCTAGCATTATTCAAATATAATATTATTATTTACCCTTTGTGTGTACACCGGGTCTTTCAAGGAAGAGTCGAAATTTTAAATTCAAGTTTCCCTCCTATAGTTTTTACTGTATTTCAATTTTTTTTAACAACGGTTTAAAATTTTTAAATTTGGCAACTATTGAGACATGAAGCACACACTTCGAGAAGTATCCCTGCATTTTTTCAGATTTTTGTATAGCCTTGAAAACCTTGAAAATCCGCCTGTTCCCTAAAAGACGCAGTGTACACACCGTGTAAACAACCCGGGTAATAATAATTAATTGTTTAAACAATTAATGTTCTTGGTTTTAATTAATTACTTAACTTATCTTAATTGAAAATTTTACCAAAAGTGAATTTTCTTTAAACTGCAATTTTGTAGCATTTTCTGGGAAAATATTATTAAAAATAATAATAAATTCTTTAAACAATCACTCTTGTTAACATTGATGAACTATCACTTCCCTCTAGTTGCAAGTTGGACAACAAGTGGAAAATTTTTTAAAAACAGCAAAAAAGTCATAATTAGCGCCAAAAACTCGTAAAACCCATTTTTTCACTGATGGGAGCTTTTTCGGACCCTGTAAAACAGACTTATGGTGTTAATATTTGACAAGCGTTATTTTATTCGTATTCTATGGCTAATTTTGAAGAGAAGTCTTGATTTTCAACTCGATTGAGATAATATTGAGGATTCTGAAAAAGATTTACAAAAACGTCGTTTTTCTTACAAATACGGTTTGCGGGGTCATGGGGTTTGCAGCACCTCTAAATATATAGTTTTTTTAAACAAAAAAATGCATTTATTTTTTAGTGCATTTAAACAAATTTGTGGGGTGTCCCCATAAAAATCTTTAAAAAAAGTTTCCAGTGTATGTTTGGACCACCCTATAGCACAGTCATCTTCAAATCCATTTTACGTTAATTTTTATTAATATGTTGCAATTACGTTTTATGCATGTATAGTTAAAATATGCAGTATTGAAATTCAAGCAGTTTAGCAGTTTTGAAATTTTCCGTTTAATAAACATGCAAAATTTACGCCTATTAGAGTAAAAAAAAGTATTTGACCGGAAAATTTCGTGGACAGGGTCCCCTTATCGGGATATGGGGCCATAGTATAAGCTGTATTTTCATGCGATTTTTCTTTTACGAATAAATTACAATAGCATATAGCTGTTTTGGTGAGGCCTTCGCAAAGTGAACAGATAGTAATACAATGGTTTATCAAGAAACAGGGGCCAACTTTTTTAACGTTTTACCCTACCTGCTTATATTCAGCAATTCATACCTTCTGCTAGTGCTATCCAATCAAATTTTATAGGGAGGCTTTGAAAAGGGTTTTTAATGAAGTTGACAAAGAAAAACATTTTCTATAAAAAAAGTTAATTTGCCCTTGATTTTTTAATTTTAAGTTTTTTTTAGATTTTTTCAAAATATGCGACTCTTTTCATTTTGCTCCAAATAATATCCCGCGTGGAAAATTTTCAATGGGTGAACCATGGCTCAAAAATGGCATAAGCGTGGGATGAGCGTGGAGTGAGCGTGAGTTAACCGTGGGGTAAGCGTAGCTCAATATTGGGTCAAGCATGGTTAATGGCCCCTCTGCCATGCTTCGCCCACGATCGAACGTGATTTGGTTGAAATTGAACTTGCCAAATTTTCGAAGATTGATACAATCTACTGAATTTTCCTTACTTTTTAGAAAGAATTGGTGAATAAATATTTTCTTTTATTGGACTTTTCGAAATTTGTTTAGAACTCTTAATGGCTTATGTCATTGTTGAGTCATGGTTCATCTTTTTCCACGCAAAAATTCATTGTTAATTTATGGTTTATTGGTTTTAATCATAAGTGAAATACTTATGTTCACTTTTTTGTTCAGAGAAAAAATTATATTGGTAAAATGCCCAATTTTGACGTTGTGTTTTTAAAAAAATCAAATCCACAGAATGTAGTTGATTATGAACACTAAATGCCAGATCCAGAATGTGCGGCGCGTGGTACCCGTGCGCTTTAGAGCCTTTTGACGGCAACTAATTCTTTGCAATATATTTTCAGCCTAGGATAATTTTCAAGGTAAATAATCAATCATTCTTTTTAAATTATTTTGAGGAGAATAAAAAAGATCCCATTTGGACTAAAAGATTTAAAAAAGACGTTTAAAACTAAAACGGCAAGGTCAAATTAATTTGTTTATAAATGATGGTTTTTTTAGTGTCAAGCTCATGAAAACCCCTTTTCAGAAACCTGCCACTATGATTCAATAAAGTTTTGATAGGATTAGAGACAATCAAATTTTAGGTGGGTGCACTTCGCATAACTTCGCGTAACTTTTCCCATAGGAAATCGTACAAAATATATTGTGGTTTCTGATTTTATAATTCTGAAAACTTTGATTCTTTAAAAATATTTTTCATTTCTATAAACAAAACGCAGTGTCAGTTTTTAAAAATGTAGTTTCTACAAATTTGAGACCTGATACGATTTCTGAGTTTTCAATTTCGTTTCATTAGCTATTTTATAAATGACTACTTAAACTTAAATGTTTCACTCCAAAATTGAATAAGTTGACGAAATCGGATTTTGAAATGTCTTATGGATACAATTTGTCGCTAGAGGTGATATTGAAACTCTGATGAAGACCTGCAATAAGGTTGAAACGTAAGAAGACATTTTTTTTGACAAATACATAATGATTCGTTAACATCAGAATCCCTTGTTTTTATTATATTATGATCGTATGACCAAATTAATTTTTTATTCATGAAGAATAACCACGTTATTCAAAGAACGGTCGTAGAAAAATTTCACAGTAAAGGAATACTCCAATTACACTAAATAGACAGATATTTATTCTTGATTTCTGCTTAAAATTTTAGAGCATGTCATTTTTAAAGCTCTAGTAACAAATTATATCAAAAATGGTTCATTATGAAAATTTTGTTCATAACAAACAGTTGCTCAATTTCTAAAGAAATCGTTTGCGATCTGGAAAACTGTAGAATATTAAAAAAACTTCAATTGGAAATGTTCATTTTGTAGCCGTTTTCAATTAAAAATGTTAGAATTTCAAAAGGTCTCAGCTAATAACGCGAATTAAAATTGAATGGTACTTGATAAGTGGTTCATTTGAAAAATTTTAATTCAAGGCTTTTACTTGAACTTCTATTTCAGATAGTACTATTTTGGAAGTCTCCACTATTAAAAGAATTTTGAAAAAGAAAAAATGCAATTTTTATAGATATTCGCTTCAAAATTGAAAATAATTCAATTTTGAATGTTTTAAAATGAAAATGGTTCAAAAGCATTAGAATTTAAAATGGTATGTATGCTCTTGCATAGTAATTTTAAAAAATGGTACAAATACTACAAATTTTCATTAATAAAAATTAATTATTTTATTGAAACACAGAATAGTCGCATATTTTTTTTCTATCATTTGACAGAAACAAATGCTTTCATTACCTAAAATAAATAAAATTTTGATATTTAGTTATAAATCCTTATACCAGATTCTTGAACGATATGGGAATAGAAATTAGGAACTGATCGATGAGGCAGTTATTATATCATGAATAAGGCGGTAGATTCAGAATTTATGCTTTGCAGAATTGTTGCTGGAGGGATGATTGTTATTAAATCGCGAGAAGATATTTCCTTAAGTTTTAATATTTCTTTACGACTTTTCCTTAAACTGAGTTGTAACCTGTAGTATATGTGTTATTAATGAAGGTTTTTATGATGCAATGTCGCTACAAAAAATTAAATAATAATAAATATTAAAAATTAGTATTAAAAACTGTTCTTTTAGAGATTTATATATACCAATAACTATTTTTAATGCTAATCAGTTTTACCTACAATGATTACTTATTATGAGCATCATCTCTTCCAAAGATAAAACTGGTTATTAAAACAAATAAATTACTTCAATATTAATAAAAACGTATGTGACAATTTTTTGGTTTATTAAATTCACCTTTGAATTGGTCTTTAAGAAGTTTACAGATAAAATATTAAAATAAAAAATTGAGTCACCTGACGGGATATATACTGGGATTCAGGAATTTTTTTTTGGAAGCAATCGTACACCCACAAAGGATGGAAACTTTTCAAAATTTTCGAAGACTAACTGCTTTCAATTTATATTTCCATTCAATTAAACTAATAATCTTCTGAATGTATATTTTTATTGTTAAAATTTAGAATGACACAAATAATACTATTCATAATAATGCATTATTTGTATGCAGTCTTTAGCTTTAATTGTCTTCATTTAATACACTTTTTAACATCATAAGTACACTAGGGAAAATTGTGAAGAAAAAAAACTGGGAATTTAGAGCATTAATTAATAGTTCATTAATATTTACAATGACTTTGGCTGATGTTGAAACGATTGATTATTAACAGGTTTTGATATAATGAATAATGCACTAGTAATTATACTAAATAATGCAATTTTAAAAAGTGCTCTTCATTAAGCATAGTAATAAATTATTGACCAACATCAAACGACCAAGTGGATCCTTAATTAAACTCAGTGAAACATTTCATTTCCTAGACTGAGAAATTTTGTGCTTTCAATCCGGAGCGTAATCTAAATCTAGGAATCAAATAAAAATTTTACGAACAACCTGTAGGGAATATATATCCCAGAAAAGATCCTCGGCAAAAGCGCACACGCCTGTACCCTGAACTAATTTTAACTAAAATGTGTATTATTAATTTTCAACCATGAAGATCCATGAAGACCATAATTGTACAGTTTATACAGTAAGGACGTTTACTTTGTAGTCATAGCGAATATGATCATTATAACTTAAGCATACAATGCAAACCGTTGTGCATCTTTCTAATGTAAAAGAGTATTACATAGGTGATTTTAATTCGGTTTTCGAATCTCCCGCGCTCGAGATCTTGCGCTGATTGGTCAAAGGCAATGAGAGTCGGAATACGTGCGCAAAGACGTATAACCTAATTATGAAAGAAGGTTATGTAGCACAGGGTTTAACGCGCATTTTAAATAAATAATTAATTATGAATTTAAAAAAGTGTAACATAACATTAAAAAGTGTTCACAAATACTGTTGGGACATTAGTGATATTTGTCGTTTGACAAGTGTCAAAATCGTTGTACTTCGAACTTAATTAATTAATTAAAGTGAATAGCTGCAGGTTGGAAGTGATTATTTGGCAATAAAATCTGCTGTTTTACTTATTAAATTAAAAATAAAAGAGTTAAGAAGTAGTGATTGATTCCTATAAACTGGGTGACCAGCTACCTTGAGAACCTGGACTTCTCATGGAATTTTTTACGAGAACCTCAAGTTAAATTTGTTTTCTTTTGATATAATTATTTTATTGAAATACGAAAAGTAATTTCAATCTTTAAGTCTAATAAAAAAGAAACATCTCATTTTAAATAAATCTGGCTACTATTTTTTTTTTATTTATCAAGATATAATTTATCTTTCATGCATTACATATTAAATATAGAGATTTCTAGGCATTTTTTGTACACTGTATCATTTATTTTATACATTGAAATGAACAGATTTTAATATTGTGAATAATTCTATAAGTTTTTTATTTTGTCTCCGCTAATAGAGAATGTTAAATAATACATTTTTTGTGATATTTAACTTAAAAATTATAAAAATTATTAGCTCAAATCTTCGATGTTGACTTAGTTTCTGAATTAGAATAAGCTATGGCCATATAACGGATTTTTCGAGAGTTTCGCCTCTCAGTTTTTTGAGTATACACAAGATTACATTAAAATGTTTGAAAGATTTTAAAATATTTAAAAGTATTTTGAACATTTAAAAAGGCATGTATACCAGATTTTAAATATCACATAACAATTTCACAAAGATTTTAAACGGTTTGAAGGGTTTTAAAGATTTCAAAACGGGATTTTAAAACTGTTTTAAAGATTTTTTTAAACTGCCTAATTGTATTACACCAGATGTCAAAATTTTAAAAACATTTGGAAAGATTTGAAAAGGTTTCAAAACATTTATAAAGATTTGAAAAGATTTTACTAGTTGTATATTTAAAATAATTCAATGATTTCAATTAATTAAAACGATTTTACATAGATTAAATCTTTATAAAATCTCTTCAAATCTTCCAAATTTTTTTAAAGCCTTGACATTTGGTTTACTGTAATTTAAAAATTTGTTTAAATCTTTAAACCTTTTTAAAAATCTTTGCAATATTTTGAACTCTTTAGTATGTCTATCCAGTATATCTTTAGTGTAATCTGGCGTATACTCAAAAAACTGAGTGGTTAAACTTTTGAAAAATCCATTACATGGCCATACCCGGTAACAAGCGTTACATTCAGAATAATTAAGAATTTGTATTCCTATAAATACGCGATTTTTCCTCCGTCTAAAAATCCCCCAACGGGAAAA
>JAAAKG020038047.1:0-19170 GCA_010014905.2 Druon quercuslanigerum
ATTAAAAATTAAGTATTTTTTTTATCTCAAAATGTTCCAAGAAATTGAAATAATTTCTAATTCAACTTATTAAAAAAAAAATTTTATTTGAAACGCTAAAAATTGAAGTAATATGTTGTGAATTATTCTTTTCATCTAATTTAAAGTTTTCAAGCTCATATCTTAAAATAGTCCGATTTTTACTTGAAAATTAAAACAAAATATTTAAAATTAAAAAATATTTGATTGAAAACAATAGCGTGTTTTTAATGTCCTAAGTTTTTATTTCGGTAAGAAAATTAAAACGATTAAAATTTCAACAGTATTATCAAGAATTTAAAAATTCTTTATTTTTAAACGACTCAAATTTAGCTCAAAAATTTTAAAGGGCTTTTAGTATAAAAATGTCTTAATTTCACAATTATTCGTAATTGACATTTTTGGGGTTTTAAACTAGGTCTGGATTTGATTAATTTTCAATTTTCCGTAGTAGAAATTTTTTCTTATGAATTTTTTTCCATTTATTTTAATTCTGAACATTTTGTAAGTAATTTTAATTCCCAATTATTAAACTTCAAAAGCTTTTATTCAGAAATGATACAAGTGCAATTACTTTTTATTCTATTCAAAATCTGGTATCTTTCAACATTTCACCTAAATTTGAAACAATTTAAATTGGAACGATTTCAATTAAATATCTTTTATTACATTTTATTAAATTTTAAATGCTTTCAATTTAAAATTATTAATTATTTCTTAAAAAAATGTTTGAAGCATATTTTTATATAATTCTTTCATAATAGATTTCTAAATTTTTTATCTTTTTAATTGTAGGAAATTAAAATTGCGACACCTAGACGCATTTTCATCTAGTGTTTAAATATTTCACAATCAAAATGGATTCAAATTTTTAATGATTTTTTTCGAAGAATTCAAAACATTTGAAAGATTTCCAGTGATTCTAAAGGATTTCAACAGATTTTAAGGCAGTTCATAGAATTTTCAACGATTTCACTTATTTTAAAACATTTGCAGCAAAGGTTAATTAATGGATTAAATATTATTTCAAATATTTTAAGTGAAAAATTTGTTTCCTAAATTTCGGCAAATTTAAAAGGATTCCATAGGATTTATGAGATTTCAGAGTTTTGAAAAAGACTTCAAGAGATTTCAATAAAGTACTTTAGTTTTCCTTGGATCTCAAGTTATTTCATAAAGCTTAAAATGTTTCAAGATATTTACAGAAATATTATCAGATTCTTATATAATTTCACAGGATTTTAAAGTATTTTATATTTTAATGGATTTCTGGGAATTTATGCACAAGAATGAAGACATTTCAAATTATTTTTAAAATTTGAAATTTTTCTATCGTTTTAAATATATATCAATTACCTTAAGGGTTCTCAAAGTATTTAAATATATCTTCCAGTAATTCAGGAATTATCATACGATTTCATAGAATATCAGAGATTTTTAGAAGGGTTCTATTAAATTTCAAAGAATTGCAATGATTTTAAAGGATTTGTATAGCACTTTAAGGAGTATAAAAATGAAATTCATAAGATTGAGGGACTTTGAATTTAATTTTCGAGAATTTAAGTGGTTTTATTTTTTTTATTATTATACAAACTACGTTATTGTAATTAATATCAAAAGAATCGTACATGTTTTATGACAATACTTATATGCATGAATCCTAGCGAATGCTAATTTTTTATAATAAAATTTAAAAACTGGTAACCTCGAAACCAATTAAGTTCAAATTTAATGCACGTGAAAGTTAAATAATTAAAAAAAAACATTAAAACTGCACATTTTATGTTGGTTTCATCTGGTAAATAAGTCTAGAACAACAAACTAAAGATTAAAAAATTAGTACCATATCTGACTGAGAATTCAAAAACTAAGAAACCTCGAAACAAATATTTGTGAATTTAAACATTTAAAACTTAGTTAGTTTAAAATTGTAATTTTTATTTGAAATTACATAAATAATAAAGATGATAAAAAATGATTAAGATAAATATCATGGAGTATTAAATGCGGTCAAAAGTCGTTGGATAGATTTGATTATTAAAAAAGGAGATTTCTGTACAAAAAGCCAAAAAAAAATTATTATTATTTTTAATGTTAGAAATTTTAGAATCACTTCAATCTAAAAATTTTATAACCCCTTCCTCACACTACTCCTCTCCCCACCGAGTGAGTCACGCCTACCCCGAAAGGGAAACGGCTTAATGGTGTAATAATAATAAATACATTCAAACTCGGACATAGTGCGCCGGGATATAGCCCTTTCGAGAATTAACATCGAGCAGCGGGTATCGGTTAAAGGAGGTGCGCGGGGGGGGGGGCGTAGAATTTACTCGGACGTAACAAACCAGGAGAGTTTCTTGAGAAGTCCACTTGGCGGCTGGTGCTTCTAGTGCCTCCTCACCCACTCCGCGGCCTACAGAGCAGGCAAAGAGCCACTACGCCTTTACTTTTCGAGGCGTCGTAATTGCTTACCAGCCTCTCGCGGGGTTAAGCAATTTCCTCTGCTGACCTGTGTCTGGTAACGGTCTGGGGCGGCTTTCGTACATCCCCTACCAGTATCGCTTGGAATGTTATGTTATGTTAGTTTGGGCTTGGAAAAATTCTTCGCTGCTTCATAGTCTACGCGTGTTAACGCCCTCAATATGAAGCTTGACCGAACCAAGAAGATCCGGGCACCCGTTCGGGGAAGCACCTCAGCTATTTCAATGCACAAACAAGTACACGGAAATGTTACCAGCGAGGTCCACTTGGAGGTTGGTGCTTTTAGTGCCTCCTCACCCACTCCGCGGCATACAGAGCAGGCAAGAGCCACTAAACCTTTAATTTTCGAGGCGTGGTAAGGCGATGTACCCTAACGATAGCTCTCTCTAAGCGGGAAGCACACACGTTCAGATAGCGAATAAGCACGATAGCGTGCTCACGTCGACCAGCAGTGAGGCTTCGAAACTTAATCGTTAGAAGTTAATCACTTTCAAACTATACATCACGCTTCTAAAATCTAACGTAAGAAATTAATAACTTGAAAATTGTTTTGACAACATTTCCATGCATGAGGAGTAATTTCATTACTAAAAATAATACTAAAAGTCAAGCATGATGTAAAACTGACGTGTACTATAAAAAAACTGACAAACTGACAATTGGACAATGTGAATGAAGGTATTTAAAACCTCTTATAAATAATCTTTCGTAATCATTTGAATATTAAATTTTTTTTATAATTTTGACTATTTTTTCTTGTAAAAAAGTAAAGGGAAGCCATTATACTATATAAGATTGCTCGTTTCTATAATGAGTTTGCGACAGTATTTTTCCAGAATAAATTTGGTAACTTTGCGAGAAAATTTGAATAAATTAATTATAAGCTTTTCTAGAAAATCTATTCGTAACGATGTTAGGATCTAAATTTAATATTAAAGTAGACCCTCTATTGATAATTAGGTAAAAGCAATTTATTCTGATATATTTTCCACTCTTAATCTATGTTTTAACTGGGAAGCTTCAAATTACTGGAACTACGGTCTGTACGCGCGCGGAATCTCTGCTGGAAACTTTCTGTCTTCAATCTTTAAGATTGCCTTGGATGTAACTTGGAGACTCGAGTTCTGAGCACAATTTTCAGATAAGCTCTTGAATATTGATTAATAGAATCAACAGTACCGTATTAGATTTTCCAGATAAATTTCATTTGTTTCAGAACTAAAATAAAAGGTTTTACTAAATTCATTAACTCACTTACAAAATGTTAGTTGAAATTAGACTTTTTACAATTTCTATATACATTTTTGGTTCATTAAAAACCAATCTATTTAGATTAATGAGTTTACCAAAACAATAAAAATAATCAAATCCTCTAATAGTCTTTTATGGCAGAAAATAAATTTTCTGATTTAAAAGTCGACTATTTTTTTAACAATTTGTTTATTTGTTCTCAGAATTCAATTTTCAACTGCAAATTGTACTATACCATTTTTAGTTGAAAATTTTTTGTTTTTAGTTTAAAGTGAAACAATTTGTTATAATATTTATACATTTTGCTGTAAATAAGTCGTTTTTTGTAGAAAGTGCCATTAATTAAAAATTAATTTAAAATTATTGATTGAAAATTAATCGTTTTCAGTTGAAAATGCTATAACTCAATTCAAAATATTTATATTTTGTTGTAAATTTGTCTTTTTAATACGGAATCTGTCTTCTTGATTTAAAATTCAATTCATTTGTTGAAAATACCTGTTTTTGTGTTAAAAATCAATATTTAAACTGCAGGTTAAGCAATTCTATTCTTGGCAAATTCAATTATTGAGTTTAAAATGTATGTATTTTGTTGCCAATTCTTCTTTGTTGATACAAAATAATCTTATAGATTTTAAATTAAGCTATTTTATTGATGTGTTCCAACTGCCTGTTGGTATGTTGAACTTCTTTGTCAAAAAATAATTTTTTGTTGTTGAAGATTTATCATTTTAGATCTGAATTCAAATATATAGTTGTAAATTTAATTATTTTATTTAAACTTAAACTAGCTTGTTAAAGAAATAGTTACTTTGCTATAACTTGAACTGATTTTTTGAATATTTCTTGTTCTTTTCACGAAAAAAAGTCGTTTTTTATTACAAATTAAACTGTTATTTAACTATTTCGTTAAAAATGTGACTGATTTTGGTTGGAAGTCAAACTGTTTGTTTGAAAATTTACTTGTGTTCGTAGAAAATTAAATTATGTGTTTGTAAATTTAACTATTTTGTTTGAAATTCAACTATTTTGTTCAAAATTCGATTTTTTGGTGAAAAATTAAAATATTTAAAGAAAATACATTTTTTTTAAATATTAATCTTTTCTATTTTATTTTAGTCGTTTATTGAATAATATCGCAGAGAAATGTTGAAACTGAAGAGCGCCTCAGGGTAAAATAAAAATAATTTGAAATCGGTTAATATCTTCTGTTTGTTGAAGAGAATGTATTATCGGAGAAAACAAGAATAAGATAAAGAAGAATCATATTATGATTGAAAAAAATTGGAAGACAGGGATAAAAAACGAAGAAACTTTTATCACTATTTCTGAATAAAATATAGGATACTCTGTGTTCGAATTTTTTTTCCAGCGAGATAGTAATTGTTTTTAAGATAGTAGTTTTTCAAAAAATAATCTCATTTTGTGCAGTTTTTCGTTAATATTTAATTGATTTTTTAAGGATCTGGCTCAAAAGAAAATAATTAGAAAATTTAATTATATTTTTCTGTTCAAATTTTGTTAGATTTGTCTAGATTCACTGAGGAAAAAAAATTTGTAATCGCAACAAAACTATTTTATTGAGCAGTTTTTGTTGTCAGAGCAAAATATTTGGTTCTTTACACAAAATTATTTTGTTGAGCCTTATTTTGTTATCCTGAATAAATTTTTGTGAGCCAAAAAAACTATTTAGTTAGACCAACGAAATATGCAACCACGCATGCGCAGTGGTTCAGTGGGGCCACGTGTTCACGTCTGCAAGTTTATTTGCTGTTTAAATAAGTAATCAAAGTGCTGTGAACGAACATCATGTGCATGCGACACGAAGCGACTAATTCTCGGGTACATTTGCCTCCGACTTCAGCGAAGAGACATCATCCACTACTTGCTGATAGATATTTCAAAAATAGAGGATTTATTGAAAATATCTCGTTTGATCGAGTTGAAACAAAAATGTAAAAAAAATTTCATCAGTATGAATGTCGATTTTTGTGCTTTTGAAACTTGCATCAGTTGTAAAAAAAAACTGTGTTCTATCAAAGTCATGGACTAATTTGTTAAATTGTAATTTAAACTGACTTTTATTTCTGAATGATTTGTTTCGATCACTGAATATAATTACTTAAATTAAATTCTTTTATTTAAAAGCATTTATCGAAATAATAAGTTACTTTGAAATTCAACTTAGTAATAATTACCTTTTGATGACAGCAAAACAATTTGAGACACAAAAATAACTTTGTTGACCTTACAAAAGTATTTTGTTAGGTTACGAACAAAAGTTGTTAAATCAAGAAAATATTGTAGTGGGATGACAAAAGAATTTTGTTATCTCAAAAAAAATTTGTTTATGGTGACAAAAAAGTTTTGTTTTGATAACAAAGTTCCCAACAAAATAGTTTTGTTGCACGAAGAGCAACAAAATGATTTTTTTGAGCCAACAAAATTTTTGCTGCTCCAGCCAAACTGGAACGAGAATTTCGTACCCATAAACTTGAAAGGTTTGCGAATTTGTGTATAAGGATGTTTCGGGTTTTTATTAAACACCCCTTAAACATTCACACAAAGGCATCGAAATTTTCTAATAAACCAAAATCGCGAAAATTTTGTTTACCAAGTGGGGTAGAGATTCACTTCAAAATAACGTCAGGAAAGTTGTTCCGTCAGAAAATTTTAAAAAAATAGTACTTTAAAATAGGTGCAGGGAGCGTTATCTGTCAAAAAAGGCTTTAATTTTATTTTAAGGGATGTTTTTAACATCCCCTAAACACTTATTCAAGAAAATCGATATTTTCTAAATTCCAAAACCATGTGATATAACTTGATGTAACTATTGGGTTCACAAATCACTTTACGTAAATGTGAGAAGCATCACCTCCCCAGGAAATCGATATTTCGAAAAATGTTAAAACACGAAAAATTCTCGATTATAACAGATTAGAATAGAAGAAAATCACTTCAGAATAAGTGCAGTAAGCTTCCTCTGTCAAAAAAGTGTTTGAATTTATTTTGTGGTTTCTTTTGATATGCTTCAAATATTTATCTAGGGGAACCAAGACTTTCCAAAAATCAAAACTATGGGAGATTTCTTAATTAGGCTTTCAGGGCAAGTAATTACTTCAAAGTAAGTGCAGGAAACTTTTTCTGTCAGAAGATGGATTCCAATGTAATTTGAGGGTTGTTTTAAAATTCCTGAAATATTTATTTAAACAAGTGTATATTTCCTGACACTCTAAACCTCGGACTATTTTAAAATTAAACTATTGAAGTAAAAAATCCCTTGAAAATAACTGTAGGGAGCGTTCTCTGCCATAAATTTGAAATAAGTGGGGAAGCTTCTTCTGCCAGAAAACGTGTTCAAATTTTATTTTAAGTATGTTTTAAAATCCCTTAAATAGTTATTTAAGGAAATCAAGATTTTATGACAATCAAAACCACGGGAGGTTTTAAAATTAAACTTCTAGCATCGGAAGTTAGTTTAAAATACGTTTAGAAATCATTCTCCGCCAGAAAAGGGGTTTCAGTTAATTTTAAGGGTTGTTTTAACATCCCTTAAAGAGTTCAGCAAAGAAGTAAAGGCTTTTAAACAATAAAAAGTACAATATATTTCTTACTAGGGTGAAAATTTGGTTCAAAATAAGTGCAAGAAGTGTCCTTTAGCAGAAAAGGCTACTTAAACATATTTTAAGGGGCTTATTAACACCTTTTACCTACTGAACCCAGGAAATCAAGACTTTCTAAAAATCAAAACCACTGGAGATATTTAATTTATCTATTTATGGAAGAAATTCGCTCAAAATAAGGAAAGGAAGCTTTTTCTGCAAAAAAAGTTTCCTAGCTGAAAACGCCTTCAAAATTATTTTTAAGATTGTTTTATCATTCTTTAAAAAAGCCAGAAAAGACGTCGGAATTTTCATGAAAATAAAAACATAAACATTTTTTGATTCAAGTGTTGTCATCGGAGAGGGTTTTAAAATAAATATGGGAAGCATGTCTTTATGATCCTAATCTTAATTTTTAATTATCTTATGATCTTTATTATCTTTTAGATCTAAAAATGAAAATGAATCTCGACCTTCTGTAGCTTAGTGGATAAGAGCATCAGACAGTCAGATTTAAAGATCTGGGTTTGGATCCTAGCGGAGCTTGAGTGAAAGGTTTTTAAAATTTAGAAATAGAAATCGATTTATAAAAAAACTCAAATTATTTAACACATTTTATCTGATCAAAATCATAACATCCAAAATTTAGAACATTCGAATGTTTGAAAAATTAAGGTTACAAGTATAAGTAATTACGTCGGTATTTAAATTGTAGGGTTTGTAAAGAAATTAATCTCCTCACTCTGTAGCTTAGCGGATAAGAGCATCCAAACAGCAATCTTAAAAACCTGGGTTTGGATCCCAGTATTAATCAACAGCAATCTTTTTACTATTCATAAATAAAAATGAATATTAAGAAAGATATTGCTTTTAGACTAGTAGAAAATTAATGAAAATTTTTCATTCTTTTTAAGAAAATACGTCTTTTGGCTTAAAGGTTCAACAATTTAGGCTCAAATGTAGGTGAAATTTTTTTCTTTCTCAAACTCCGCGGATATCCGGACCCAGGTCTTTCAGATTGCTGGGCAGATGCTCTTATCCACTAAGCTACGGAGAGACAAGATTAATTTCTTAATCTTATATTGATAATCTTTATGATCCTAATATTCATTTTTTAATTATCTTATAATAGTAATTATCTTATGATCTTATGATCGTTATTATCTTAATGATAAACAAATAAGAATAAATCTCGTCCTTCTGTAGCTTAGTGGATAAGAGCATCATAAAGTCAAACTATAAGACCTGGATTCGGATCCCAACGGAGCTTGACTGCAATTTTTTTTTTAATTTAGAAATATAAATCGATTTATAAAAAAATTCAAATTATTTAACACATTTTATCTGATCAAAATCATAACATCCAAAATTTAAAACATCCGAAAGTTTGAAAAACTAAGGTTTCAAGCATAAGTAATTACGCCGGAATTTAAATTGTAGGGTTTGTGAAGAAATTGATCTCGTATCTCCGTAGCTTCGTGGATAAGAGCATCAGACCAGCAATCTTAAAAACCTGGGCTTGGAGCCCAGTAAAACTCAACAGCAATCTTTTTAGTATTCATAAATAAAAATTAATACTAAGAAAAATAATGCTTTAGGACCAGTAGACGAAACCAATTAAAAATCAAATTATTTATCAAGCGGAGAGGAAAGAATAATTTCTTAATTTCTTAATCTTATCTTTATGAACTTTATGAGCTCAATATTCATGTTTTAATTATCTTATAATTTTAATTATCTTAATGATCAAAAAATAAAAATAAATCTCGTCCTTCTGTAGCTTAGTGGATAAGAGCATCATGCAGTCAAACTTAAAGATCTGGGTTCGGATCCCAGCGGAGCTTGAGTGAAATTTTTAGTTTCACAATTTAAAAATAAAAATCAATATTAAAAAAATGATTTTAGACAAATAGACAAAAAACAATAAATATCAAATTATTTACCATATTTTATATGATTAAAACCATTATTTCTAAAATATAAAACATTTAAATGTTTAAAAAATAATTGCACGAGTATCAGGAATTACGTCGGAATTTAAATTGTAGGGGTTGTGAACAAATTAATCCCGTCTCTCCGTAGCTTAGTGGACAGGAGTATCAAACCGATAATCTAAAAAACCTGGGTTCGGATCTCTGGAAATGTCGATTCCTTACTATTTTGTATATTAAACATTTTCCTCGTAGTGGACTCTTTATGATTTTTTTTAAGTAAGTCTTACCCCAATAGCTTAATCCAAAAATCTCCTGTGATTTTTGTTTTCGGTAAATATCAATTTCCTTTTCCAAATGTGTAAGAAACGTTAAAAAACCCTAAATTATTTAAAAGACTTTTTATGCTAGAAAATTTCTTCTACATTAATTTCTCGTTCCAATAGCCTGAATAAAAAATCTCCTGTTTTTTGATTTTCGCGAAATTTCGATTTACTTGCATAATGGAATAATGGACTTTAAAAGCACCCACAAACACTATGTATACAAAAAAAGGTTTTTTGATAATTTTTGTTTTCTGTTCATTTTTCCAACATTGCCAATGACACCTGGAATTGTTCAAAGCAAAACTGTGAAAGGTGTACATCTAGAAAATAGCTGACAAAATAGATCAAACGAAGTCCCTAGACGATGGGAAACGGATATCCGTTAGTCGAAGTCGAAGGTAAAGGACAAGATAGACAGCAGACTAGGTGGCTTGGAAATGCAGACATGCCTTCGTAGCGAGTTTCGGCCTCTTTGAATTTACTTTCCGGCCACGTAGCCGGACCTCCTGTACCAACACTATAACCTTCATTCTACACCACCATCCACCACGCCACATAGAGGGCAATGTAATATCAAACCAAAAAAATGTTGCTCGTACATTCAGATTTTTCGTTCGCTAAAAAGTTGTAGCTTCTTTCAAATAAAAAATCAATACTTTTAAAGCGAGAAACGTGCCCGAATTGTGACGTTGAGACTTTTAAGAAATAGCGTATGAAATAATTTTTTCTTAAGGATTCATTTAGTTATCTTTTTTTTACATTTCATCATTTAGGTTTAAAAATTCATCTCTTTGTTTAAAAATTTAACTGTTTGGTTGACTACCAATTTTTTGTTTCATTATTCAGTTTTTAAGTGACAACATAATTTTCCTTTTTTTATTGAAAAATGATCTTTTTCATTGAAAATTAATGAACTTGGTTGAAAGTTGAACTCCTTTTTAAAAACTCATTGTTTTAGTTTCTTAAAAATTAATTTTATTTCTTGAAGGTTATTTATTTTTGTGTAACTGAAAACTCAATTTCTTCATTTTTGGTTAAAAATTGATCTTTTTTAGTTGAAAATTAAACTACTTACCATAGTTGCAAGTTCAACTCCTTTGTTAAATGTTTTTTTTCTTAAAGATTAATTATTTTGGTGTAGAAGTTCATCTCTTTGGTTGAAAGTGTAAATATTTTTATTATTATTTTTGTTGTCAAACACTAACTGTTTTAATAAAAATATTGTAGTTTAGTTTAGAAATTAATATTTTGAGTTGAGAGTTCAATATCGTAGTGAAAAATGTATTCTGTTTAGCTGAAAAGTTTGCTAATTTACTTTAAATTATTTTATTGTTCTTGAAAATTTAAACAAATAGGTAACAGTGGAACTCCTTTGTCATAAATAAATTTGTCGGTTTAAAATTAAACTATTTCGTTCAAATTTTTTTACTTATATTTTCAACTGTTCCCTGTTTGGTTTACAATTTATTTTTTGGTTGAAAATTTAACTTCTTTGTGTATCTTTTTTCGGGTTAAAGATTTATTATTATCTATAGAAATTCATTTTTTTATTTAAAAACTGAAATAACATTTAATTAGTTGAAAATTCATTTTGTTTTTTGAAGATTCATTATTTAAGTCTAAAAACTCATCTCTTTTGTTCAAAATGTAAATATTTTCATTATTATTTTTGTTGTTAAACACTAATTTTTTTACTAAAAATATTGTAAGTTTAGTTCAGAAATTAATATTTTTAGTTCAAAGTTCAATATCATAGTGAAAAATTTAATCTGTTTAGCTGAAAATTTGGCGAATTGATTTTAAATTATTTTTTTGTAGTTGAAAATTAAATTATTTAGATAATACTTAAACTCGTTTGTCAAAAATTAATGTTTAGGTTTAAAATTGAACTATTTTGTTTAATTTTTTCTGTAAATTAATTTTTTTACTTATATTTTTAACTGTTCCCTCTTTGGTTTACAATTTATTTTTTGGTTAAAAATTTAAATTTTTTATTTAAAAAATGAATTAATATTTATTTGAAAAATAGTTTTTTATTGGGTAGTAATTTTTTTTATTTAAAAACTTAATTTTTGATTCTTTTGATTTTGATTTTAAAAGTTAAACTTCTTTTTTAAAAATTCATTTTGTTTTTTGAAGATTCATTATATGAGTCGAAAAATTCATCTCTTTTGTTAAAAATGTAATTAATTTTTAAATAAAAACTTAATTTTGTCAATTTTTGGTAGAAAAATTGAATTACTTGAATTAAAGTTGAACTCTTTTGTTAAAAATTAATTTGTTGACAAAAATTTAAACTATTTTGTTACAAACTAGTTTTTTACTTATATTTTTGAAAAATAAATGTTATTTTAGAAATTATCTCTTTCACTTTAAAATTTCAAAATTGATATATTTTGTTGAAAATCATAATTTCTTCTTGAAACTTATTTTTTTAACTAAAATATTTAACTATACCATACTTTTTTGAGAATCTAGTTGCTTTGTTAAAAAACCGCCTTTTTCGTAGAGAGTGAATTTTCTTGATTGAAAATTCTTCGGTGTAATTGAAAATTGGACTATAGTTGAATAAAAGTGAATCTCCATTGTAAAGATTTTTTTTGCTCGGCAATTTATTATTGCAGTTTGGGAATTAATTTTTTTTTTGTGAAGAAATTAAGTTTTTCGTTTAAAATTATTTTTTGGGTGAACATTTTTTTTAACTGAAACCCTAAGCTATTTTTTCAAGTCTTTTTTTTAATTAATTTTTTTAAACCAAAATATCTAAGACGTGAGTTTTTTACTTAAATTTGTTCATGAAATTGTTAACTAATTTTGATTTTAAAAAATTAAAAAGTAACCTTTGGTTTTACCAACTAACCGTTCTAAATGTTCCTTTCAAGTAGTTTCTTTACTGATATCATGGCGTTTTAAATAAATAAAAATAAGAGATGATAAATCGGATTGTTTCTTAATTAAAAAAATGTTTTCAAATAAAATTTCTTAAAAAATTTATAAATCGGCTCTCAGAAACCAGTTTAGAATTTAGTTAACACTAACATTTCAAACAAATACTCAAATAGAATAAAAATGGAAAGACTTAGACTAATTTGGAAAGAAAAATTTTTGTTGTCACTATAATTGTAATTTTTGTTGACTAAAAACTATCTATCATATCTCCACCAATATTTTCATTTGAAAAATTATATTTATACAAACAAGATTGATCAAATCTAGCATCATTACTCTCTCCTACTGTCTCCTACTTCCCCGCACTTCACCAATCGCTTACCCTCTCTTTTCAAACTTCTACCTCCTCTGCTTCCTTCTCTCCTCACTTGAAAAGATTTTCTCCTCCCTTTCTGCTACTTTCCTTCCGTCGCAATCACGTTCCCCCCCCTATTTATTCGTACAACCCTGCTAGCCCTTCTTCGACTTTCCTCACTCCCTTCCATCTTTTCGAAACATTTCCCCTACTTCCCCTACTACCCCTACTTCCCATTTACCTATTCTACTTACCCCTCTCTCATTTTCTTGATCCCTCTCACTTTCCCTGCTTCCACTCACAACATGCCCCTTTACTTCCCCGATTTCCTATTCTCGACTTATAAGAAATATTATACAGGGACACCCTGTATAGTCCATCTTCCACTTTCCTAACTCCCTTTCATCATTTCGACACATTTCCCCTACTTCCCCTACTTCCCCTACTTCCCATTTACTTATTCTACTTACCCCTCTCTCATTTCCTTAATTTTCCATCCACCCATTTTTCCTTGATCCCTCTCACTTTCCTTACTTCCACTCACACCATGTCCCTTTACTTTCCCGACACCCTATTCTCGACTCATAAAAAATACTATACAGGATGTCCCAGACTCAAGTTTCCGTACTTATATGGCTATATAAATATGAAAAATACATAAATAAAAAACTCCTTTTCCAAAAATCAGTTGAAGTTTTAGTTTTTGAGTTGTAAAATATTTCAGCACGACGGAGAGCGGGAGTCCAATGTAGTATAGTGACCTTCGCTAACCCCACCAGAGCACTCTCTCCAATAGCACTGCAGTGGACTCTCGCTCACGTATTCACGTTTGTTTGAACCGCGCTCCTGATTGGTCGATTCTATATATTTTATAACTCAAAACCAGAAACTCAACTGATTTTTGGAAAAGGAATTTTCTGTTTCTTTTTCTTTTTTTACACAGATATATAAGACAAAACGCTTTAGTCTGGAATATAAAACTTATTCTTCAAAACCCAGTGACTTTTTCCCGTTATTCAGTCCATCCTGCTCTTCACCCCGCATTAGTTCACCCTATCCTTTTTTCTTAATATCTATAAAGAAAGAAGGAAAAAAAGCTTCAACTTCAAATATTTCTATAATGAAACTAAACCTCTCGTCCATCAGAAGTGGTGAAATTTAATTGTATTGAATGAAGGTCGAGATACGTGACCTTGTCTGAGAAACACTTTCGAAAAAGAGTAGAAACGAAAGCGACTTGAAGTGGAGAAAAGCACGTAGGCTTTTCTTCTCCGTCGTTTCCACTCCACTGCAGGATCTTACAGTTAATTTAGCTTCCGCCTTGTGAGGCGAGGAGAGGGCGAGGTCGAGATCGAGAAAAAGAGGAAGGAAGTTGGAGTGTGAGGGAGAAGAAAAAGTGGGAAGGAAGACAGACGGAGGTGGGGGATTTCGAGGGAAGCTAGCATAATACTAACCGGTGTAATTAGAGATGGCTGTAGTCGGGATGCAGGATGGCAAGGTCCCATTCCAGACTCCGTTACGACAATGCAGGAGAGGATCTCCGATCAGCTTATACCTCCCAAGCTCACGGCATCTCACAATGATTCTCTCAGCATGAGGTACGGTAATCTTGTCGACCTGAAAGCAGAAGCATTATCTGAAAGCAAATCAAGGAAAATAAAATCTACTTATCCTCCTGCTTTTTCTTATTCGTACATACAACTACTGCGAGTACCATAAAAAAGAAAATCGAGAAAAAGAAAGTAAAATTACTTTTTGCACACCCATCTCTAAACTTGCACTTTATGTTACGCTAAACAATTTTTTAAGCTGCTCTTTTTAAAAGTGACGCTATAGTGTGTCAAGTAGTTACTTTACACATCAGCAGCCACTATCGCGCATGCTCACTTTAAAAAACCTATTTTGCGAAAGGTTTGTGAATTTCATAAGAGAATATTGGTGTTTTGAATGTTAAACAACTTAGTTCCGTAAACCGAGAACATTACAACATTTCATCAATTTCACTTTCAGCCATATGAAATAAAATAAGACAATAATTGATATTGCAACATTAATTATTCATACAAAGTTATTGTAATTCATCTAGTGAA
This sequence comes from Druon quercuslanigerum, assembly GCA_010014905.2. Lineage (NCBI taxonomy): Eukaryota > Metazoa > Arthropoda > Insecta > Hymenoptera > Cynipidae > Druon > Druon quercuslanigerum. The sequence goes on from JAAAKG020038047.1 coordinate 14,944, forward strand.
TTTGTGTTTTATAGCTCACAAGAGTTCTATATTTTGAAAACGATGTTGTGCTTAAAATATTCTAAAAATGTGATATAGGTGTTAATTTCAAATTACTTTGGGTGACCGCTGCAGCGTCGGCCCGGTAACCCGGAAAATGGCAGAGAACCTTTTGTGAATTGCAAAACCAAAAAACGACAGAGAATTTTTTTTCTCAGAATTTTACATATTTTTAGAAGAAAAATATATGCAGTTTTGAAAACTTAAGCAACTAAAATTTAAAAGCGTTTGAATTTTTAAATTTTTGGTAAAGAAGGTTTTAAATTATAGATGATTCTATATATTTTCAAAATTAAACACTTTACAGATTTTAACGTTAAAAATTGAACTTTTTCAATTCGAAACCCTTAGTAATTAAAAAAATTTAAGCCTCCAAGAAAAAGTTAATTATATGTTTTTAATTTTTAAATAATTTCAAATTTTTCAATTAATAAATAACCGTTTTTCAACATTTAGTAATAAAAATAATATTTTCATTTTTATTTTAATTAATATTTGTCTGTTCAATGAAAATAAGCAATTATGAAGCATATGTTCAAAAATAAAAAATTTAAACCTGAATCTTTTTGAATTTATCAATAAAAAGTTATTTAATTTTATAATTCTACTTTTGAAAGGAATTCGTGCCTAAAGTACAAAAATTTCGGTACAAATATCCCGATTTTGTTAATACAAAAAAGTTACAGAAGGGGCTATTCGTACCGAAATTTTGCTTTAATTAGAATTGAATGAGGTTTTTTTTGCTTTTTTATTAAGTTTAAGTTATAAAATATGCCAAACTTCTTAGATGATAAAAATTCCAATTTTTAAAACATTAAAAATATTTAAGCTTTTTAAAATTTACAAGCTTTCTAAATTTTATCAACTGTTCAAAATTACCGAAAAATTATTCAAATTTCTAAAATTATCATAATTTCTAAAATGACAAAAAATGGTTAATTATCAAAATTTCTAAAATTTTCCAAACTGATAATTTTATAAATTTACATGTTTATAGAAATGTAGATCATTTTATAAATTTCAGAAATTTTCATGATGAAATTATTATTAAAAAAAAATTATTAAATTATTAAAGAAAAATTATTTTATTGTTGATGAAAATTATCCTTTGAAAAAAATAAATGTTTAGGTTTAAAATTGAACTATTTCGTTTAAATTTTTCTGTAAATATATTTTTTACTTATATTTTAAACTGTTCACTGTTTCGTTTAGAATTTATTTTTTGATTGAAAATTTAACTACATTGTTGAAAGTTAAACTCTTCGTGAATTTTTTTCGGGTTGCAAATTCATCATTTTTATTTAGAAATTAATTTCTTTGTTTAAAAACTAAATTAATATTTAATTGCAAAATAGTTTTTTTTTGGGTGGTAATTTTTTTATTTGAAAACTTAATTTTTGATTCTATATTGATATTTTTAGTTGATTTATAATTGAATGAGGTTTTTTTGCTTTTTTATTAAGTTTAAGTTATAAAATATGCCAAACTTCTCAGATGATAAAAATTCCAATTTTTAAAACATTAAAAATATTTAAGCTTTTTAAAATTTACAAGCTTTCTAAATTTTATCAACTGTTCAAAATTACCGAAAAATTATTCAAATTTCTAAAATTATCATAATTTCTAAAATGACAAAAAATGGTTAATTATCAAAATTTCTAAAATTTTCCAAACTGATAATTTTATAAATTTACATGTTTATAGAAATGTAGATCATTTTATAAATTTCAGAAATTTTCATGATGAAATTATTATTAAAAAAAAATTATTAAATTATTAAAGAAAAATTATTTTATTGTTGATGAAAATTATCCTTTGAAAAAAATAAATGTTTAGGTTTAAAATTGAACTATTTCGTTTAAATTTTTCTGTAAATATATTTTTTACTTATATTTTAAACTGTTCACTGTTTCGTTTAGAATTTATTTTTTGATTGAAAATTTAACTACATTGTTGAAAGTTAAACTCTTCGTGAATTTTTTTCGGGTTGCAAATTCATCATTTTTATTTAGAAATTAATTTCTTTGTTTAAAAACTAAATTAATATTTAATTGCAAAATAGTTTTTTTTGGGTGGTAATTTTTTTATTTGAAAACTTAATTTTTGATTCTATATTGATATTTTTAGTTTAGAATTAAACTACTTGGTTGAAAGTTAAACTTCTTGTTAAACATTCATTTTTTTAAGATTTATTATTTAAGTCGAAAAATTCATCTCTTTTGTTCAAAATATAATTATGTTTTAACTGAAAACCTAATTTTGTCAATTTTTGGAAGAAAAATTGAATTACTTGATTAAAAGTTAAACTTTTTTGTTAAAAATTAGTTTTTTGACAAAAAATTAAACTGCTTTGTTACAAACTAGTTTTTTACTTACATTTTGAAAAATTTTATGTTTTGTTTAGAAATTATCTCTTTCAGATCAAAATTCAAAAATGTATCTATTTTGTGAAAAATCATTATTTCTTCTTAAAACTTATTTTTTTAACTCAAATATTTAAATATTCCATGCTTCTTTGAAAAGCCAGCTACTTTGTTAAAAAATCGTTTTTTTTTTTGTAGAGAGCGAATATTCTTGCTTGAAAATTCTTCGGTTTAACTGAAAATTGGAATTTTTTACTTAAATTTGTTCATGAAATTAGCAACTAATTTTGATTTAAAAAATAAAAAAGTAAGCTTTGGTTTTATTAACTTACCGTTATAAATATCACTTTTAAGTAGTTTCTTTGCTGGTATCATGATGTTTCAAATAAATAAAAGAAAGTGATGATAAATGGGATTGTTTCTCAATTAAAAATTTATTTTTCAAATGACAATTTAAAAATTTTAAGATTTCTAAATTTTATCAAGTGTTTAAAATAACCGAAAAATTATTCAAATTTCCTAAATTATCATAATTTCTAAAATGATACAAAATTTCTAATTATCAAAATTTCTAAAATTTTTCAAACTGATAATTTTATAAATTTTAATATTTATAGAAATGTAGATCGTTGTAGAAATTTTAGAAATTTTCGTAATTTAAAATTTTGTATAGCATGTTTTAAAATTTTTAACATTTTAAACATTAAAAAAATGAATATTTTGAACAGTTTAGAAATTTGGATAATTTTACAAATCTTAACAATGCTTAAATCTTCTGATATTTTACACATTTTGGAAATTTTATAAATTTTGTTTATTTTATAAATCTTGAAAATTTAAGAAGTTTTTATAATTTTATAAATTTTGAACAGTTTAGAATGAAAAATGAAAAAAATAAAGCAGGTCTGAAATCATTCATGTCTTCTAAAAATATGAGTTTTTGAGAAATTTTCTTGACAGGATGTCTGACTTATCATACTCTATTTAAGCTTATATCTCACCAAAGCAGGTAACTATCACTTAAAAGTGCGCCGCTCGCGAGTATTATGCCAAACATCAAACGTGAGTTTCTAAATGCGAAAAAACGACTTTCAAACGATTGGTAAAAGTATTTTTGAAAAACTAAAAATTTTTTGTGCAGCATAAAGTTAGTACTCCAATTTTGGAAACTTAATATCTTCTTAAGCTTTTCCTACCAAAAGACACAATTTGGTTTCCAAAAATAACCAAACGATGATATTATGGTGGTTGGGCTAACTTCACGGACATGAGTCTGCACGCCATGGCATATTTTACGATATAAAAAACACAAATACCTTTCTATTATAGGATGTTACTGTAAAAAAATGTTGTTTGACAACATATTAGGTTTTGTTGGATCGAGAATATGCTTTGCCACAAAAATAAAAAAATGTCATATGTGTCCTTTTTTTTTTAAACATTATATTAGGTGTTTTTTTAAATCCAAGGGGGTGTCAGATTAACCCCACGATTTTTCGATAAAAAATTCTTCCATCCCTTGAATTTTTTTCTAATAATTAAGTAACAAAGCATCATAATTCAAAATCATCTGTAAAATTTTGCAGCTATCTAAATATTCGATCCAATCATACCTAATACATTGTTTAAAAACATTTTTATAGTACTGTTTTTTTAATCCTAGAGTAACTTTAAACTTGATCTAAATACAGAAATGTTTTCAATTTACCGAACTATTTAAGTAAATTTTAATAGCTAAGTACTTCCACCACACGGAGAAAAATGGATGTTTAAATGTAGATGTTTAAAGGTTAAGATTGTCCCACCTAACATGCAGATATTCATG